>JACXGI010019004.1:0-12589 GCA_016801175.1 Esox masquinongy
CGGGACGTGGGTGAGGGAAGCGGTGTGAACTGCACTGCAGTCGAGGGGTGCTGGTAGTTTTCCACTGGAGGTGGTTGACGGAATACAGAGAGGCGTCACATTTGCCGACGTTAACCCTCTCTCGTGCCTCTCGCCCTTCCTTGTTCCTCAACTGAAATGCTCTGTCTCGTTTTCTCAAGGTTCCGTGTCAAACGGTCCCTCATATATTATTCTGTTCTTTATAACCCCCACCGCCACCCTCCCAAAAGCTCTTAGTTGTTGTTGAATAGCTGTGCTAGAAATTAGCCCAGGCCAGCCCCTCGTTGGTGGTGCCAACTGGCCATGCCGACGTGCCCCTCATGCCATTGGTACCATGGAGACTGCCCTGCTCCCTGCAACACCCCATTCACCCACCTCTGCCTCCCTTCCACCCTCTGCACCAGTGTGAAAAGCAATTTGGCTAGCCTGAGCATAGGAGTAAACAAGGAGAAAGCAGAAAAAAAAAATCTTGACTCTTCTATTAGTACAATAAGGTGTGAATGTACGTGTAGGTATTTAGTGCATAAGGGTGTGAGTTATTTCTATAGAATCCCGAGTTCCAGTGACTGATCTTTTCCCCCACCTCCCTTCTCAATCTGCCCGGCCCAGGCGAAGATGGGGTTGTGTCTTTGGGTGGTGTGACATGTACGGTGGTGGCTCTTCATTGAAAATGCCATAGTTCAGAATATTAGGTCGAGGCACGGGAGAAAAGAGAGTTAACATGGAAGGGCAACAAGAAACGACCGCACATATTGGATTCCGGCAAACTGCTTTTCTCCCACGGTGGGGTATGCCAACATGATCGGATCACGTCTCCCATACAACCTGCTCACTTAGTTTTGGTGGTATCCTGTTGAACATCCCCATTCCCCAAATGCCAGGTCAGGCAGCCCCAACCCTTCATTCCTGCTAGCAGGCAGCCAGATGTAAATCCAAAAGCTTTATATCTCCATCTCCACATCGCGCCACAGGGAGAGCATCTCTCTGGGGCTACTGTGCCAAAGGTCGCTGCTGCCATTCGCTTTCTCTCCCCCCCGCCATGTAATTTGTCTGACCTCGTTTGAGTGATCGCCAGCAGTGATCACCCGTAATCCAGGAGATCCGCCCAGAGTCCCAGACTGCAGGCTTCTGTTTTCTCCCACCGTTGATACAGTAAGCAAAAACAGGGAGAGAAAAAGGTTCAGTGCGACCCAAAAAAAACAAAAAGGACAGGGAGAACATTGCACAACAGAGACGAAAAAATACAAATAGAAAAACACAAAAGCTCTCTGCAATGATGAATGGCGTGCCAAACAAATTTTGTGTATGAAAAGTGATAACTGCTTCTCAAAAAGATTGCAGGCTTCTGTAGTGCACGTCCACAGAGCTCAATGCAAGTCTCCTTTTACCACCGGATCCTCAAAGCATCCAAAACAAAGACTAAATGTGTCAGCCCGGAAAACATATGCGAAAACAGCAGAGGGGCAGACATGTTGTCGTCATTCCCCTGGAGGGCCTCCTAGGCCTTTCATGTTAATGACAAGTAGTCCAGCCTGACCTTCCTTTGCTGGGTGGAAGGAGTTCGGACAGAGCAAAGCAGGCCCTTCCTTAATTAATCTCACATTAGTGTTTATTACCACATCTGCTGAGCCATGATAAAAAGACAAAAATAATTCGTAAGATCATAAACTAAAACCACTACAGAACCTATTCTCCCTTTTCTAGCACAACCTGTACCGCCTGAAAGTTATTTGATGGAACACTGGCGAGGCATTCTCCAATAATGACAACAGAAGGGAGGATTAAGGTGTCATTTTTTACAGCATTATGCCAATGAGTCTGGCTTCTTCTGATCAAATCCAAAGTGGGTCCCATGTGTCTGTTAAGAAACCGGCACCAGGAACCAAAGAACCCAGTAAAGCAGATCAAAGTTGTTTCTTCTTCAGGTTCTGGATTAGTAAATGCTTCATAACGTACGAATGAGAGGCTTCTTTGTCTCTGCTTTGTCTAACTGGTCCGACAATTACCGCCTTTCATCAGCTGCTTAACACTGACCACACAGAGCACATTCGGTCTGACCAGCAAATTTCATACACTTGCAATTAATACTTCGTATTGTTTAACTCTGGGTGTGTGTATGAATGCAACCAACCTGAACTCCTATATGCATTGACTCAAAAACCTCCAAAAAAAGAATAATCACCTTTTGACCCCTGTTCCTTATGTAGACCATGTCTACTCAACAGTCTGGGTAAGCTGTTGTGACCTCGGAATGTTGACCTCTTTGACCCCCTCCCCATGTACAGCGACAGATTGTGCGAACTCTTACCCCCCTACCCCCACCCCAGTGTATTTTGGGCCATTTGGGCTCCCCTCTGTGTCCAATACTGGAGGAACACAACACCAGAAAAAACACCAGCCCTTTCGCTTCCCCTGCAACTGTCAACACCCCTGTCCTACATTCACAAGGCACCTCCTCGGAAAAACACGGCACACGACAGCTGCTTCTTTTATGTTGAAGGCGGTCACTTACAGTATTTTAGGGTGCATATAAACAAGAGGCTATTTCTGTGTGAACGCATAGCTGAGATTTACTCTCCTCTGTATGTTATTCCAGTTGATTCTCAAAACAGAAATACATTATTCAACGAGACTCCACAGAGCAATCTACCATAGCGCATCCAAGTAGGAGCATGTAGTTAGCTATACATCATTGATATAGTCCCTGGGTTATAAATACAGGGGTATTTACAGGGCGCAACAATAACAATGGCCCCAGGCCAGTAAAATGTCAAGTTGGACTAATAAAACTAGCAAGTCACTGTCCTGATCGGGCCAGTGCAAAAAAAAAATTAAGATTGAAAAAAATAATAAATCGCATTATTCACTCGACATCCTCCAGTTGTTTCGTAATCTGGCACACGCACAAATAACTACCTTGCCTCTCTTTGTGTGTGCTGTTGGCCAGTCAAGAGTTGAGCATTGATGTGATGCGTGGCTGTCTGGTATTGTTTTTAAAGTAAAACATTTAAAAACTTGCACGAGTCACTCAACTGAAGAATGCAGCGAATGATAACTACGAGCTCAAACAAAAGCAAACATTTTTACCTCAGTGCAAATTTTTTTTTACCTGTTTCGACATCATTGGAACTCATATGCACCGCATCGTCTGTCGTAAGTTCCCGGCTAGAGCAGACTAATGTGGGTCTTTTTACAAAGGCACTGACAACTTTCCAAATAATCACTGACCAGCCATGACAATAGCAAAGAGCACTTAGTCAGCACGACAGCCAAGCAGGAGGCTGACAATCCGTCTCCAGGGCCCTTGGTCGTACTGATCAGGAATTTAAATGCAGATGCTCACTGGGTGATCGGGCACAACATATAATAACCACATACCTAGTAACTAAGATGGACAAGCCAGTCGCCTTGTGCCCCTGGGGATGAATGAGTTAGTGTTTTGTTCAAAAGTCAAATGTTTGTTGACTTATCTTTTTATTCATTTTTATAATTAGAAATGTGAATAAAGAAATATAACAATATTTTTTTAATGTTGTATATATCCAGAATGCATTTCATAAAAGATTAATCATGTTAAGTAATGAAAATATTTGGTTATATGTTGTAAAACTGATAAATTACAACTTTTGGAAGGAGGGACAGTAAAAATGTTTTTGGGGCCGATAAGTTTCAAACACATTGGCCCCACTGGGCCAGTGGTAAAAATTTTTAACGTTGAGCCCGGCAGAAGAATTATTCTTGCGGCTCAGGGAACTATTGTTGAATGGATGGTTCCTCTGTGATTAGAGTACCGGCCTGCCTGCTCATCCAGTGCTCTCCAAGCTTTTCTTTTAAAAATCAGCAGATCCCCCAGATTCAGAGAAGGTCCTTCTGTCAGGAACTCAGACTCCGCCACCCCCTGCCTCATTTAACCCTAGCGGGGCGGAGAAGAGGTATGTAAGGCTCGGGGCTCAAAAGCAACCTTTGGCAAGACATTAACAATTGCAGCTTAACACAATTTGAAAATACCGGACAGTGGAGTGCACACTCGACTCCATGGTACACTGTTAAACCGCAAAGCTGCTTTGTCTTTGCTATGCACCTTACTCTGATACACTTATAGACTCAAACATGAATTACTCCTGGAATTTAACATGCTTTTATCCATAATGAATAACATACAGTGCCACATCTTCATGAGCTGTTCTGACTGATATATATGAACAATTATGCTTTTAGCTGGGGAGGATATAAGCGCTGTAAGTTAAAAGACATTAACCAGGGCATATTCTATACAGTGCCATGTTTAGCCTACTCCACCATGCATAAAATATCACATTTCTATAGTCAAACACTGCTAAACACTTGGAGAAAAAAAGGTTAAAATGGGTCCCTCAGCTGTCCCCATAAGAGAACCATTTCCAGTCCCCATGTAGAACCTTCTGTGTGTAGGACCTATTGAAGGGTTATTTGACCTATTGAAGATTTGACAAGATAAATGCATAAAAAGTAATAAAATATATCCTATGAGGACAGCCAAAGAACCTGTTGCCAACAACTTTGCCTACATGATGTTTTGATTTCCCAAAGGACTTCAGGGAAACAGGCAAAGTCATTAAACAACACAAACAGCATTCATGGCCGCTGCTGCACCCTGTCAGAACGGGCAACCTAGCAAGCGCCCAATTCTCCAAAAATGCTGCTCCGCAATTCGGAGTGTTCATGCGTGTCTCTCACTTGTTTCACTCCTGGTTCAATGGAAGTCAATGAACTGAGCAGACTGGAACCAACAATTGGTTTCAATAGAATAAAGCATTTTGTAAACTAACGTATGCTATAGATTGCGCAGACAGTGACCATTGCCCTCCCCTCCGCAGCACACACACGCTAAGAGGGGAGCACATTCCCCAGCCAACAATTGAGCTTGCAGGCCCTCAACCTACCACAAGGAGTCGCTAAAACAGGACGAGACATGGCAGCCCTGTCCGACATCCCACCCATCCACACCGGACACCGCTGAGCCAATTTGAGCCGCTCTCAGTGGAACGCCCAGGCATTTAAACTTGATTAAACAGTTGTACTACAAGGTAGTGAACAGTGCGCCACCCTGGGGCCATGTTTCCCGCAGTACACAATGGAATCTTATAGCTACCTAACTACTGCTTCTTCAATAGAATTCGGGCGGCCCACAAACAAATACCTGGCAATAATCAAAACAATGGCATGTTTGAAAGGACTGGAAAACCGCCAAAAATTGGAAGCTGCA
This sequence comes from Esox masquinongy, assembly GCA_016801175.1. NCBI lineage: Eukaryota > Metazoa > Chordata > Actinopteri > Esociformes > Esocidae > Esox > Esox masquinongy. The sequence goes on from JACXGI010019004.1 coordinate 5,264, forward strand.
ATTTCACACTACTGGAGGTCTCTCCTACCTGGACATTTCGCAGCAGCCAAACGCATCGCTCTCTGACGTCGTCAAAGGGGCATCGCTTGGACAACATGAGTAGACGTGCTAGGATGTCGTTCAGGTCGCTGGCGGGGGGGCCTGCAGCAGCTGAAGGGGAGGGGACGGCAGCTGGTATCGGCACAATGCCCTCCACTCTCCGCATCACCTCCTGGCTGATGTGCTCCATTGCCGCCTCCCTGGAGCTCGGGTCACGGCTGCCCAGCTCCTCCCATCTGGCTGTGGCATCCTGATCGTGGATGTCCATCGTTTTCAGATTGTCTTGATTTCTTGTGGCAGGCTATTAATATAAAGTGCATGAAATACCACTTGCTGTCAAATACTCATACTGTAGATGCTGTACATTTCCTCCAGCCTACCCACCTCCAAAATCAGTCATGTACTCAATAGTCAGTAGCTCAAATGACAGCTACTGGCATATAGCCTACAGGTATGTCAGTCAAAACGTGGCTGTTTTCAGGCAATACGTCTGTAGGGTTGGCATTTATAATCAAAATGTTTTTTTTTACTTTCAATAGATAAAAAGACAATTTTATTGCATTGCAAAGATGTTTTTCTCTGAGTGACTAGAAAGAATAAAAAACAAGCTGGTTTATCAATTGACAATGCAGGAAAAAAATATGCATTTTAAACCCGTACGAAGAACTGTGAGAAAGCCAGACGTTTGTAAAACATAATTTTATAGCCAACAAAGGATTGCTGTTTACAGTACAGTAATACTGTTGCTGAAAACAGCAAGCTAGCTGGCTGAAGCTACAACACTAGCTTGCTGTTTTGCAGTCCAGTAGCAGTTTAAAAATGTGTTTTCAACACGCAAAAAAAGCATTTCTCGCAGTTGGTCAACCTACATCCATAACCACTGCACTTTTAACCGTCTAAGTCATTAATTATAAAAGTGTGATACCTGAATTACAAAGATGGTTTGGTTTGCTAATGCAAATGGTCCATTCAATCTTTTCTCGCTCAGTATCTGTCTCAAGCCGTTAGCTGGTTATAAAACTACGATATGTGGCATAAATACAAACAAACCAGAAGCTATGTAAATTAATACAGCAGTACGTCTTGCAAACAAAAGGTGTCATTAACAAATACTTACTTTATTCACATTCTTTTACACCGAAATACCACACCGCCGTGGGACGTCTTGAGACCGCACTGGAAGAGCGAGCAAATTTTCATTATACAGAGCAGCAACTTGGGATGACATCTGATCGATAGGAATGAATGTCCAATGGTATGTTGTATAACAAAATCTAGGCAGATCTATGCCGATTTAAACCAATACGCATCGTGTAAGGCGGGCCTAATCTTCTGTCAGCGGAAACATGGGAGTTTGATTCTTTTAGGAATCAGACACATGTTCAAAACTGGAATCAAGAGGAATTAGAAACTACACCTCCCAGGAAAGACAGAGTTTGTCGGCGAGAAGAGCCCCCTCTTCCCCTTGTTTATCAGAAATGTACAACAGCCGCGCGCGCACACGCGCACGCACGCACGCACACACACACACGTGCTTGAATACTGTACTTGTGAGGACTTTTGCCGACCAAAATGTATTCCCAATAAAAATCCTATTTTCCCTAACCCCTAACCTGAAAACTCTTACTGTAATTGTAAACCTTACCCTAACCCCAATTTCTAAAATAACCCCTCTTTTTTAACATTTGCCGTGGGTTACTATACTTGCGAGGACTTGTGGTTGTGACATCTGGTATTTGATACATAAGCATTTTAAATACTTTATGCAACAGTGCCAAGCATTAGAATTACTAATATATACATTTAAATTTTCTATGTGCAAATATATTGCCCTTGGAGCAAATTGCATTTTCTGAGCTTGTTCATTATCTGGGCTAATCATTGTGAATACATCTATAGTCGCTGATCGGGAGATTACCGCAGCAGGACGTGTGCAGACTGTCCCATTCAAGACTGTCACCATATGGCTAGTGTTAGACACATGTTGTTCCTTTATTCATACACACACACAGCTCACAAAATTCAAACCTGTGTACACATCCAGAAACCTCATCACCATAATCATCTCGATCATCATTATCATCTTCATCACAAACCTCTGCAAGCAGGCTGCAAGCATCACAGCTTCACAGCTTTCTGAAATGTTCACCATGGCCAAGCATTTATCTAAATTTGCCATTCAATCAACAAAATTATGAGAGGCCAAAGGTGAAAAGACAAAGGTGTTTTTCATTCTTGTTAGATTGTTAAATTAATAAATTTTAGACATGCCTCTGAGCAATGAGTTAATAACTGCTTTTATATCCCCTTGTTGATTCCTTGTAAACCAGATGGTTTGAATCCTAAATGCTGCATTACCACATTGAGTGTGTTTATAACCTGTTTATAAGAGCAATAAGGCATCTCTGAGGTTATTATTCACAATGTGTTGTGCCTTGGTGCAGTAAAAGGGATGTGATGTCATACCTGTGGTATATGGTCTCATATACTACGGCTATTAGCCAATCAGCATTCAGGATTCAAACCATCTGGTTTATAAAATACCATATACCACATTTATGACATCTCCATTTTATTGTTTATTGTTCTAATTGCTTTGATAACCGGTTTATAATAGCATTAAGCCAATTTGTGGTATTCAGCCACTATTCAATGTTTCATGCTAAGACCAGTACTGAGCCGTGTTATTGGCCATGTACCACACCTTCATGCATTATTGCTTAAGCACAATGCACTTTATAAGTGCCTGCACACAGCATTTAGCCGTGGTATATTAACAATATATCATAAACCCTTGAGATGACTTATTGTTCTTATAAAAAGTGATGTGATGTCATACCCATGGTTTATGGTCACATATACCAAAGTTATCAGGCAGCATTCAGGATTTAAACCAGCCGGTTAAAAATTAAGCAATAAGGAAGGATGGTATATGAGGAATGTACCCTGGCTTAAAGCTGTTCCTAGTCACAACGCATTGCACAGTGCCTGGACACTGCGCTTAGCCATGCATTGGCAATTTTCAACAAATCCCCAAGAGTCATTATTGCTATAAAATGGTTACCAAAGCAATTACAGCAGTAAAAAATGATGTCATGTCATAGCCGTGATATGAGGTCCCATATACCATGGGTTTCGGCCAATCATCGTTCAGAGTTCGAATTCGGTTCGAACCATCGGGTGTATAATGTTATTCACGGAGTGCTTAGAAATAACTGTGCGCAGGGCACCTACTGCGCAGGCGGAAGCAGATATTGCAAAATAAAGGGTTCAGGAGGGAAATTTGTTAACTGCCTGCCGCCTGTCAGCGATTTGGAAGTTTTGCAAATTAAAGCGGACAAATGAGAACCAGATAATACATTTTACATCATATGATTTATTTCGAGGTTATTTTAGATAGGATTACATATGGACGCGTATCAAGATCAGGTGAGACAACTTCATATAGCACGCCAAGTAACGATAGATATGCTTTGTTTAGTAAATAACTGGATGGTATCATGCGTTGTTTTGGTTGCTATATTGCGAACAAGTGGTTCAATTAGCAAATTACTGTAGTGTCTTTGTTTGGGACTGTCAAAGAAATTTAAACTGTGAATAATGGCACGATTGTTATCACGTTAGTTACTGTAACTAGCTAGCTAAGTGAACAATTCCAGTGGAACGCCGGATTTGTTTCCAGGAGCGTTTGCTTGTTTGAGAAACAGTTGACTGTTGTCACCTTGCGTAAAAGCCCTCTTACCTGGTATTGATGATACTTACGCTATTGCTAAGAAAATCATCACGATCATTTCCTGTGTAGTTGCTGGACTCCCCTTCCAAAAACAGTTACATTGGGAGCTACTACCAGCCTCCAGATAGGCTTAGATCTCCCTCACATATGAAGGAAGCTCCTGCCCCCGTTATCAAGACCAACATGAATGTGCAGAACAACACCCCTCAAGTGTATCGGACTACACCAGATGCTGGAAGCAAAGGTAGGAAGTACTGACTATGAAATACCTTTGCTTATAAAGCCATCTACAGTTATTGGTTCATTATCTATATTTTATTTGTGGCTTGGGTTCTAATGAAAACTTGCTGTTTTTTTACCCGGTAGCAGTAATTGCTGCTCTACAGACCCTTCAGGAAAAGATCTGTCGCCTTGAGCTAGAGAGAAAGCAGGCTGAGAGGAACGTCAAGCAGTTTTCCCAGGAAGCCCATGGATACGAATGCTCTGTCAATCAGCAGGGTCAGCGGCCTCCGTTCAGCACTGCTGAAACCGATGGCTCCAGGAAGAAAGGTACCAGATTATGACACTTTATATATTCACAATTCATCGTGTGTGGCTCCTGTTACTGCATAGTCCAACTTTTTTGTGCGCGTGTAGAGCTGTCCACTTCCCTTCAGTCTGCGGAGGCTCGCTGTCAGCTTCTTGAGAAGCAACTGGAATACATGAGAAAGATGGTGGAGAACGCAGAGAAGGACAAGAACATTCTGACTGAGAAACAGGTACATAACTCAAAAAATCTTCCATGGATACACCTAACTGTTTATCAGTTGACATCTGTATGCCTGTTTCTCATCCACTCAGCACACATGTTGCATATAATGTTGAAAGTCATATTTTTGTTCCTCCATTGTGTCAGATGTCCCTTCAGAAGCAGAGGTTCCAGAATAGCTCTGATGCCCACACTCAGCTGGAGAAACTGGAGAAACTGGAGAGGGACTGTCTGAAGCTGACCAGGACCCAGTCTGTGGCTGAGGTAACTTATGGAGCTTTAGGTGAAGGACACATAACATACCATAGTATCAGAATCACCTTTATTTGTTTAGTGTGTATGTATGTATGTATGTATGTATGTATGTATGTATGTATATGTGTGTGTGTGTGTGTGTGAATGTATCTATGTATGTATATATATACACACACACACACAAAAGTGTATATATATATACTTTTGTTTTTGCCCCCATTCATCATGAGCTGAACTCAAAGATCTAAGACTTTCTCTATGTACACAAGAGGCCTATTTCTCTCAAATATTGTTCACAAATCTGTTTAAATTTGTGTTAGTGAGCACTTCTTCTTTGCCGAGATAATCCATCCACCTCACAGGTGTGGCATATCAAGATGCTGATCAGACAGCATGAGTATTGCACAGGTGTGCCTTAGGCTGGCCACAATAAAAGGCCACTCTAAAATGTGCAGTTTCACTGTATTGGGGGGGTTCGGGGGGGGCCGAAAACCAGTCAGTATCTGGTGTGACCACCATTTGCCAGGATCTCGTCACGGTATCTCTGTGCATTCAAAATGCCATCAATAAAATGCACCTGTGTTTGTTGTCCATAACACACGCCTGCCCATACCATAACCCCACCGCCACCATGGGCCACTCGATCCACAACGTTGACATCAGCAAACCGCTCACCCACATGACACCATACACACTGTCTGCCATCTGCCCTGTACAGTGAAAACCGGGATTCATCCGTGAAGAGAACACCTCCAAAGTGCCAGACGCCATCGAATGTGAGCATTTACTCACTCAAGTCGGTTACGACGACGAACTGCAGTCAGGTCGAGACCCTGATGAGCATGCAGATGAGCTTCCCTGAGACGGTTTCAGATAGATTGTGCAGAAATTCCTTGGTTATGCAAACCGATTGTTGCAGCAGCTGTCCGGGTGGCTGGTCTCGGACAATCTTGGAGGTGAAGATGCTGGATGTGGAGGTCCTGGGCTGGTGTGGTTACACGTGGTCTGCGGTTGTGAGGCCGGTTGGATGTACTGCCAAATTCTCTGAAACGCCTTTGGAGACGACTTATGGTAGAGAAATGAACATTCAATTCACAGGCAACAGCTCTGGTGGACATTCCTGCAGCCAGCATGCCAATTGCACGCTCCCTCAAAACTTGTGGCATCTGTGGCATTGTGCTGTGTGATGGAACTGCACATTTTAGAGTGGCCTTTTATTGTGGCCAGCCTAAGGCACACCTGTGCAATACTCATGCTGTCTGATCAGCTATATATATATACATGCATGCATACATACATACATACATATACAGGTGCTGGTCATATAATTAGAATATCATCAAAAAGTTGATTTATTTCAGTAATTCCATTCAAAAAGTGAAACTTGGATATTATATTAATTCATTACACACAGACTGATATATTTCAAATGTTTATTTCATTTAATTGTGATGATTAAAACTGACAACTAATGAAAATCCCAAATTCACTATCTCTGAAAATTAGAATATTACTTAAGACCAATACAAAAAAAGGATTTTTAGAAATGTTGGCCAACTGAAAAGTATGAACATAAAAAGTATGAGCATGTACAGCACTCAATACTTAGTTGGGGCTCCTTTTGCCTGAATTACTGCAGCAATGCGGCGTGGCATGGAGTCGATCAGCCTGTGGCACTGCTCAGGTGTTATGAGAGCCCAGGTTGCTCTGATAGTGGCCTTCAGCTCTTCTGCATTGTTGGGTCTGGCGTATCGCATCTCCCTCTTCACAATACCCCATAGATTTTCTATAGGGTTAAGGTCAGGCGAGTTTGCTGGCCAATTAAGAACAGGGATACCATGGTCCTTGAACCAGGTACTGGTAGCTTTGGCACTTTGTGCAGGTGCCAAGTCTTGTTGGAAAATGAAATCTGCATCTCCATAAAGTTGGTCAGCAGCAGGAAGCATGAAGTGCTCTAAAACTTCCTGGTAGACGGCTGTGTTGACCTTGGACCTCAGAAAACACAGCGGACCAACACCAGCAGATGACATGGCACCCCAAACCATCACTGACTGTGGAAACTTTACACTGGACTTCAAGCAACGTGGATCTGTGCCTCTCCTCTCTTCCTCCAGACTCTGGGACCTTGATTTCCAAAGGAAATGCAAAATTTACTTTCATCAGAGAACATAACTTTGGACCTCTCAGCAGCAGTCCAGTGCTTTTTGTTTTTAGCCCAGGCGAGACGCTTCTGACGCTGTGTCTTGTTCAAGAGTGGCTTGACACAAGGAATGCAACAGCTGAAACCCATGTCTTGCATACGTCTGTGCGTGGTGGTTCTTGAAGCACTGACTCCAGCTGCAGTCCACTCTATGTGAATCTCCCCCACATTTTTGAATGGGTTTTGTTTCACAATCCTCTCCAGGGTGCGGTTATCCCTATTGCTTGTACACTTTTTTTCTACCACATCTTTTCCTTCCCTTCGCCTCTCTATTAATGTGCTTGGACACAGAGCTCTGTGAACAGCCAGCCTCTTTAGCAATGACCTTTTGTGTCTTGCCCTCCTTGTGCA
>JACXGI010019007.1:0-12577 GCA_016801175.1 Esox masquinongy
CCTGTACACCCTGTAACTCTCTAGGACCAGGCCAATAACTAAAGCCTGTACACCCTGTAACTCTCTAGGAACTCTCTTTTCTATACAATGGATGCCTGCTAGTAATCACACTACCCAACATTAAATTCCATTCATTTATTCATCACTGTATGTACATTAATGAATAGTTAATATGTGTAATTTCAAGGTCTTTACATGATTGTCTTTCTTTTTACAGGTGCTGTAGGGGCAGTCAATCCATATTAGAATGACCGTGACTAGGATGTTGGCGTCTTTTGTCTTCTTTAGGTCTTTTTGCGGTCTGGGCTTGCTGTTAACACACCTCAACCCAGGAAGCCCTTACCCCAAAAAGCATCTGCAGTTGACCTCAGCATCACATCTTTGCAATGTTATGGAATGCAATGACACAGGTTGTGTGTGTCATCCTGGTTTTGTTTTACATGTGGGGACCAGACTTCCCCACAAAGGTAGTAATACCTGACAATTCAATCGGATAAATTTTTTTGACAGTTGGGTCACATACATTTATTTCCTGCTTAGGGTTTAGGTTAGGGTCGGGGCAGAGAATAATATTTATTCTCCCCACAATGATGACAAAAACAACAAATATGTGTATGTGTTTGTGTGTGTCCCAGTAAAAAGTATACATTTGAGACCTTTGAAGTTGTAGTTGAAGTCAATTTCATTTTAACTGTAAGAAATAGGGGAAAAATCTGGATATTAAAAAAGAAACATTTTCAACATTGAAAAGATGACTGCTGGACATTGAAAATAGATGTTCATAAAACAAATGACATGTTATTTAGTATTTGTTTATTCTGCTAAATTTCATCTGCACCTCATATTCTTTAAGCTATATATCAGTTGCGGAAAATGTAAGTCATGTTAAAATATTTTATTTTCAGAAGCTTTAGAACTGTCAGTAATCATGTTCAAAGCTTCCTGACCCAGCACATATGAGTCAGTGATTAAAGTACAACCAAGTTAATTGTAATGGTCATTGAAACATATTGTACTTGCTATGACTTGCTATGTGGTTATTAGTGCCTCAGTTAAATGCACTGAGCATTCAGAGCAAGCCAGGATTAAATGTGATCAAGCTTGATCTGTAACGCACCCTTTAACTGTAATTTATGACTGACATGATATATGCAGCATTTACCATGAATGGGACCCTCAGACATTTGATCATTTTGTATAAGCCTTGAACTAGTGAAATAAATTTAAGGGAAGAGTTAAATGAGGTGATAGTTGTGAAAGAGTTGACATTTTTTGAAACAGCTAGTGGTCTCAGTGGAGATGTTTCAAAACCCCTGCAGTAGAAAACATCTACATCTCCACAACCATTTCCTCTTCTTCTGAGAGAAGCAAATATTGTACATTACATCCCCCGAGTGTAATAAACACTGCATTTTTGTATACTTTGAGAGGAAACACTCTATATTGTACCTTCTGACAGCCGTAAATACTGTATATAGTATCTTCTTAGAGTAGGAAACGATATGATTTGAATCCTGTGATTATAGACCATTTGGACTTGCTACCTCTTTAATCGGTCTTGCCACCCTGCCAACCATTCTAGCAACCATTCTACAATATTTCTGTAAAGTTTGATCCAGAGCCCGTACTGTAGAATATAATTTCTATATAAGTATGCAACGCCTAAGAAACTGTCAAACGGTGTCTAACTGTATTATTTTAAAATGGGAGTGGTGCAATAAAACAACATGAATCTTGGCAAGAAAGAGTAAGAGCAAAATAATGCAAATGGTTTTACTTCACATGGTCAAAATGACAATGTTAAGCATGGCATAATCCTTCAATTACTAGAAAGGACTTCTGAAAGGACAAAGAAAGGACACAAAATCTAAGCATGAACAGAGAGAGAGGAAGATGGCCATGTCCAAATAGAGGGAAGAAAAAGAAACAAACAGAGAGGGGGTATTCTCACCACTTCCTACAGGCAACAGGTACAGGAAAAAAACATAGTGACACACACATCTCTGCTTCACAGAGGTGATAATACAACAAAAAATTCATCTGTTCGGAATAGCCAAACAGAGGAAGCCCAAACATGACATATTTATAACCTCAATACCCTTAAATTCCAGTTTGTTTAGACTTTCACACCACTTAGGACAACTCTCAGGGTATGAGCAGGAGCAGGCTTCCAGTCCAGAGTTAGTTCCCTGCAGGTTTTGAGAAATGTTTAGATGGTGTGTCTGAATCATGTTTAATATAAAATATAGCGTTATGTAACTTTCACCCCATAGTCTTCCTCCCAAGATGCGCATTGTATCCTTGGATATTTGTAGATAACATTCTTTCCCTGAGGGAGGGAATGAGGTGTAACTATGGGGAACATGCATGTGTCAAGCATGTCCATCAAAACAATTACAATCACACCTGATAAGGCCCTTCATGTGTGTAGCAGCCAGGAGCCACACCTCCCATGTTATAAATACCCAGCATACACCGACATTCACTGATTCCAGGGGCGAGCTTCGCTGCAATTTTTTGCGAATTGTAAATGAAGTGTAGGAGCGATGGACCGACAGAGCGTGGAGAAGCCAGACCCAAGATTAATGTTGAAAAAGAAAGGCCTTGCTCCAAAAGCTCCTGCAGGAAAGCTAGTACGACTGCAACAGAGCCATGGTGCGCACCTGCCCCTTTTCAACCAAAATCTAATATAAGATAAAAAGTGAATAAACAACACAAAATGTAATGTAATTCATTTATTAAACAAATGCAACACCCAGCACCCCTGTGTGAAAAAGTAATCTCCCCCTTGGACAAAAACAATGGGTTAGAGTTAATTCTAAACTTTAGCAGCAATGACTGCGACTAAACACTTCCTGTAGTTATTGATCAGTCTACCACAGTGCCATGGAGGAATTCTGGCCCACTCATCCATGCAGAACTGCTTTAACTCAGTGACATTTGTGGGTTTTCAAACATTAACTGATTATTTCAGGTTCTACCGCAATATCTTAATTGGGTTCTTGTTCTTCAGCCATTCTGATATAAAGTTACTTGTGTGTTTTGGGTCATTTTCTTGCTGGATGTTTTAGCTGCAGTTCAGCTTCGGCTCACAGATGGATTGCCTGACTTTCTTGTGTAGAATTATCTGAAACAAAACAGAATTCTTGTTCCCTTTAATGATGGCAAGTTGTCAAGGTCCTGATGCAGCACAATATCAATAAATGACCATTCAACCACCACCATGCTTGACCACTGGTATGATGTTCTTAATGTGGAATGCAGTGTTTGGTTTTTGTCAGACACAATGGGGCCAACGTCAACCAAAAAAGTTGTTCATAGAAAATTGTTCCCAAGGGTCATCCAGGTTTTTTGTAAACTCGAGATGAGCATGTTTTTCTTAGTAAACAGTGGTTTTGCCTGGTGTCTTTCTGAAGGTGGAGTGATGATGTGACAGAGGCCAGCAGATCCCTGGATGATGTTTGAGGGCAGCCTTTCTCAAACTGTTTTGTGCCAGTGGCAAATTATAGGTTTCTTCGTCTGGGGAACACTTGCGTAAAAACTAAATATTGACCATCGCATGTTATATCATAAACACTTTCTTTACTCTCCAAGCAACACAATAAAAACATTTTACACAGCCAAAACATGGTCCATCAAGCAATTTACAGGAAGATCATCAACTAATAACTAAATGTAGATAAAAAATCCTACCATCTTACATTAATAAAGTGTAATCTTCTTTTCACTTCATAAGTTAGTATATGTTAAGTCAAATTTGACTACTGAAATTATTTAGGCTTATCTATGGAAGCCCTGAAGCCCAAGGCAGTAAAAAAAAAAGTTAGGCCCAGAGACTATGTTTATCTCGTTTGAATGACTTAGTAACTTGTTTGAATGGCTTAGCATCTCGTTTGAACGACTTAGTAAAAAAAATGCTTCAAATTTTTTTTTACTACTAACAGTTTTTTTGCTAAGTCATTCAAACGAGATAATCATTAGTATGTTTAATTAGGCTAAATTCATTATGCAGCAGCATTACAAGGCCATGTAATGGTTGCTACAGCCAATCGTTCTTTGATTCCATCCATTGAAGGGCCTATAATTGTTCATTATTAGTTCTTTGAAACCGTAAAGCAAGTCTACCTTTTAACTCCAAAGCATTAAGTCAGAACAGTGAGCAATCGGCTGAATCCTGGCACGTTGGCATGGGATGAGGGCACATCAAGTGTGTCATGACATTTTGCTCAAATGATAAAACAATGTATGTAATACAAAACAGGATTGTCCCATAAATATTCAATCCAGGCAACATTACAACGAATACAAGTTGCAAAAATATAACTTTCAATCAGGTAGTCTTGTTTAAGTGCTTAAGTTGAACTTCTTGCATTGTAAAAAGAGAAAGCGTTGCTCACAAGTTGTGACCAATAGCAGCGAGTATAATATTCACAGCCTAACAACCCTCTGCTATTTAAAACAAACGTACCACCGCCTTATATAAACTGAGCACTAGTCCGCTGTCATCATTAGGATATGGCTACTGCATCATTTCACCTCTCTAAATAACAAATATTTTCTGGACCTCGATCAAAGACCTGGGGCTAATATAGAAACACCCAGACAAACATTATTGAATCAAATAGGATAGTTGTTTTACCCAGCGCCATTATGTATTACAGCTGCTGTGTGTGGAGTCTATGAATGTATTTCTTCTGTGAGCATGTTCGTTGTCAAAGTAGCCTATCCACCTTCACCAGCACATCCAGAGATAATAGGCTGGTCTATGCAGATTAATAACCACTGTATTAACATAACATAAATCCTTATAGAATAGGTTTGTAGGCTAGCTCACACTAATCAGGGATGAATGTGTGTGTGTGTGTGTGTGTGTGTATATATATATATATATATATTAAAATGCCAGGTTTTTGTGGTGTAAAAGAATGAGACAAAGATAAATCATGTCAGAACTTTTTACACTTTTAATGTGACCTATAATGTGAACAATTCAATTGAAAAACAAACTGAAATCTTCGAGGGGGAAAAATGAAAAATAAAAACCTTACAATAACCTGGTTGCATCACAAGAACCTGGCATTTTAACAGGGCTGTGTAGACTTTTTATATCAACATCCACTGTATATATATATATATATATATATATATATATATATATATATATATACTTTTTTAACGTTTTTGTTTTACTACTAATATATATTTTTTGTCGTTCAAACGAGATACTAAGTCGTTCAAGTGACATAAACGTAGTCTCTGGGCCCAAAAAAGGTTTTACTGCCTTGGGCTTCAGGGCTTCCGTACTTATCTCATGCAATGACACCATGCAATAAATTAAACTACCTGTAAATGACATAGCAAGCCAGAAAACCGAAAAGTCATTGTTAAACACCATTTGCCATACTAATCTTATAACTGGGGGATGTCGAATAATCACTCAAAGTTCCAGAATGAAATGAAATGGCATCCATTTTGGCCAGGAAGAATCAGTATCAGTGCATATGTCCAAAATCTTGAAAATTATTTTTTATCTGAAATACTGCCATATGAATTCTAATCATGCTTCACATTTGCATTTCAACAAATGCGGATGTACTTATGCTAAAGTTATCTTTCTATATATTCTAATAACAACACTCACAAAAATAAGCACAATTTAAAAAAAAAATCTAAATGATATGATAATAAAATAAATACACATGAAAAGAACACAAAACTACCCAAAAGAACAAATATTAACCAAAAAGAACACTCTCCGACAAAATAACAAAACTACCCAAAAGAACACAAAACTACCCAAAGGAACACAAGATTGCCAAAAAGAACAGATACACAAAAGCATGCAAAATTACCCAAAAATACACAAAGACACACTAAACTAACCAAAAGATCACAAAACTACCCTAGAAGAACAAAAAAGAACACAAATCTGCCCAAATAAACAAAACTACCCAAAAGAACAGGGACATTTTGCCTCGGAGGTGGGGCCGTCTCCCGATCAAATTGACTTTTACTCTGCTCCAGACCACAAATCGTCCTCTCTTGGCACAGACCTGACTAATACTGTAACTGTCTAATACCCTTGCTGAGGTTTTTAACAATGCTGACCTGGTCCAGTAGATGGCAGTAGAACATCTGTTTAAGATCATGGAACAATTCTAAATGTGGGAAAAATCCACATACATATTCACAGACACACATGCCTAATAACCTAACCAGATATTCCACGGTCCTCTTACAGAAACCTTTGCTTCCAACTCCTGAGAGATATATAATTTTCTGTGGTGTGGTGGCCTCACTTTTGTAACGCTTAGATTTCCAGAGAAGTTGACAACAACCTGGCCCTCAACACAAAGAAAATCAAGGAGTTCATTGTGGATTATAGGAAGTCTAAAGGCTGCAGCACCACCCCAGTCCTCATCGATGGTACTGAGGTGGAGCGTGTGTCCAGCTTCAAATTCCTGGGTGTCCACATCTCCGAGGACTTCTCCTGGACCCTCAACACTTCAGCCCTAGTCGAAAAGGCGCAGCAGCACCTGTACTTTTTGAGGAGGCTGAAGAAAGCCCATCTGTCCACCAAGATCCTTGTGAACTTCTACCGCAGCACAATCGAGAACATTCTGACAAACTGCGCCACATTGTGGTTTAGCAGCTGCTCCATTGCCGACCGGAAGGCCCTGCAATGGGTGGTGAAAACTGCCCAGCACATCACTGGTGCCCAGTTTCCTGAATTCGCAGACCTTCAGCGGAAGCAGTGTCTGTGCAGGGCACGCGGGATCAACAGGGACCCTTCACACCCATGCAACCGTTTGCCCACCTACCATCAGGCAGTTGGTACAGATCTCTTCGGTCCCGCACCACCAGCAGGCTCAAGAACAGTTTCTTCCCATCTACTGTAACTCTGCTGAACTCTGTGACCCAGAAAACACTGTGAACCATCACTTACCATACCCCCCCCCCGCCTCTCAGGGACCTTGTTGCACTACTCCCTTGTACTACTCTGACACTGCCTTACTATGCCTGATAATGGACGTTTTTCAGTTCTTAAAGGTACGCGTCTACCTCAGGAGCCTCACCGCTGCTATCCCTGCATTTCAGTTGCACATGCACCTTGTACATTCAATTTGCCTCCTTGCACATGTAGAATTGTCATTTTGCCTGCAGTTTTCACAGTTGTTACACATGCATGTCTCCCTCGGGACCTCATTGCTGCTATCTCTGCAACTCGGGGGCATATGCTACCTTAATACATCACTCCTTCATTAGCCTTGTTTGCACATCTTGAATACCATTTTGGAATGTGTAATTTGTACCTGAACAACTATTATCCCAGTTGTAACATACACTATACCTAATACTTGTAAAATTTCTGCCCTCCTCTATGCCCTCCTCCTTTCCTCCTTATTGCACATTTAGTATTGCTCATCTACACATTCCCCTGGTAATATACATATACTTAATACTTATATATTTCTAAATGTTCTGCCCTCCTCTATTTGCACTTCTGGTTAGATGCTAACTGCATTTCGTTGTAGGCCTACTTGTACTGTTCAATGACAATGAAGTTGAATCTAATCTATGTTAGGATAAAAAAAACACAGTCTTGCATAATAACAAAATGCTTTTGTGTCTTTTCCTAAAATACCATGATGAAGTTTGACTTGAAGGTTGCCATTATTCCAGTTCTGCCAACATAATGTGTATGAATGTATGTACCAGGCTTACTGAGTTTGTAAGGTGAGGTATACAATTCTATTTGATTAATTTGATGAGATCACTGTCCTTTCCCCATTCAGTCAGCAGCTTGTATATTAAACTGCGTTGTACTCTGTAGTAAAAACCAGAAAAGGAACCAGGGAACCAGGCAAGCCTAGTTCAGCTGGCCCGCAATTGAAAGTGATGAATGTTGTTGCCAGCACTGGATTTGAACCGAGGTCGCCCACATGAGAAGCTATGTCTTTAGCCACGGAACTGCACACTTTTCAAGTGTCGGTATAGCGTCTCGACATTAGATCACGCAAAGTTTGAATATTTCGCTAGACACCATTAAGCATTGTGTTAAACTGATTAACGTTTCTTATTAAGTTTACCTCCACCACAAATAGCATCTATGAAATGTATGGCTTTTGCCACTAGCTGTTTTAACAGCTTATTAGCCAGTAATAGGCTTAATACTATCTAACGTACAACTTGGAATAGTCATAAGATTTGAGCAATTGCTAGCAAGACTGAATATGAACTTAACACTGCCTAAGCTATTTCATGGCATAAAAACGTTTTAAAAACGAATGAAAGTTTTTCTTTCATTCGTGAATAACATTGATACAATAATTATCAATATAGGTGACGATAACTGACTTTTTCATCAATTGAAAAGACGAGAGAATCATGGAAACCCCTACTCTTTTACTGTCCAAGGGTTTTTTTATCTAGCCCATATTACCCCAATATAAACAGTTTTATTTTAGGCTTACTATAACGCAGCTACTGAAGGTTGTAGCCAGCAAAGTTTTTGTCTATCCTGATCCAAAAACTTGCACGGATGCGTACTTCGAATATCCAACAGAAATAGTCGCAATAGAACCGTGAACAGTTTTATGTTTGGCTTACTATAACGCAGCTATTTGAAGGTTGTAGCCAGCTATGTTTTTATCTATCCAGAACAAATCCTAATGCATAATTTGCATTTGTGAAAAGACGAGGGAATCATGGAAACCCCTGCACTTTTACTGCCCAAGGGGTTTTTATCTAGACTATATTACCCCAATATAAACAGCTTTATTTTAGGCTTACTATAACGTAGCTACTGAAGGTTGTAGCCAGCAAAGTTTTTGTCTATCTTGACCCAAAAAGCATCCACCAGAAATAGTCACAATATAACCGTAAACAGTTTTATTTCAGGCTTACTATAACACAGCTACTGAAGGTTGTAGCCAGCGAAGCTTTTATCTGTCTGAAACAAATCCTAATACATAATTTGCTTTGACTGTGTCGAGATTCGAACGAGGGACCTATTAGTTGCAGGTCCGAGTGTCTAACTACTACGCTATTTAACAAGGGTCAGTCAGTCAGTCAGTCAGTGAGTCACTCACTCAGTAAGAGACATTCGCTCTTCTTGGCCAGCTCTGCTTATGCAGTCGGCAAAAAACAAAAAATAAAAGACTGTAACATTCATTCTATATTTTAATTATTTTCTTCAGGTACATTTCACACTGGTAAAGTTGGAAATTGAAGCGTAATGCAAGAGGAATCATGAATTATGTTTTGGTATTTTCATATTTTCACACACTCCTGTTAAGACAGTCAGTTCAGTGTTTTGGTGGTCATATCAGATACTAAGGAATGTGAACTTCATTTCTATGGAACATCAGTCTTGACTACCAACATTCCACAAAGCTGAACTGAATCAGAATTCCAGGAATATATTTAACCCATACTGTCATATCCTGCTAGGGAGTCAACTAACTGTGGGTGTGTGAGTGAGAGAGAAGGTTTTTTGAGTTGTATGTGCAGAATACACATTGTAAACACTGCACAATGAAACGCTTTTGTACAGGTTTGCTCTCCACAATTTAAGAACCATAATGAAATATGTAAGGGACACCCGCTTACATGAAATTGAAAATAATTTGTGACATCTATCTATGTATATACATATAGTATCTATGTAGAATTCATTCTTCCAAGCTTATGTACAGAATTGAAGGCCCGCTACATCCGGCTCATACCACAGTTGCCACCAAATAACACATTTTGCTTACATGTGCTCACATTACTATACACATTTTCTGCATGTTTTTTTGTTTTGGTTAGGTTGCTCCCATTGCTACTTTTGGTCATGTTAATTCCTTACTTGCTAGCTAGCCAGCGGCAGGTAATATATTCAACTCTGTAGCCAGAATAACAGCAAATAAGCTGGATTTGCGTTTGTTTATGTAAGTTGTTTTCTGGTGACATTCATTTAGAAACATCAATAACAATTGATTTGATGAGTTGATGAATGATGATGATGCAAGATTAGGTCTAGCATCGAAAATGTGCCTTCTTGTCAGGAGAAATTACAATAAAAACATTTCAATTGAAAATTAAACACTAAAACATTTATTGATGGCATATCGGCTGAAAATACAGCTCTGGAAAAAATTAAGAGACCACTGCAAAATTATCAGTTTCGCTGGTTTTACTATTCATAGGTATGTGTTTGAGTAAAATGAACAGTTTTGTTTTATTCTATAAACTACTGACAACATTAATCCCAAATTCCAAATAAAAATATTGTAATTTATAGCGTTTATTTGTAGAAAATAACAACTGGTCAAAACAACCAAAAAAAAATGCATTGTTTTCAGACTTCAAATAATGCAAACAAAACAAATTCATATTCATTTTTCAACAACAAAATACTAATGTTTTAACTTAGGAAGAGAAATCAATATTTGGTGGAATAACCCTGATTTTTAATCACAGCTTTCATGCGTCTTGGCATGCTCTCCACCAGTCTGTCCCATTGCTGTTGGGTGACTTTATGCCAATCCTGGCACAAAAATGCAAGTAGCTCGGCTTTGTTTGATGGCTTGTGACCATACATCTTCCTCTTGATCAAGTTCCAGAGATTTTCAATGGGGTTCAGGTCTGGATATTTGGCTGGCGATGACAGGGTCTTGATCTGGTGGTCCTCCATCCACACCTTGATTGACCTGGCTCTGTGGCATGGAGCATTTTCCTGCTGGAAAAAACAATTCTCAGAGTTGGGGAACATTGTCAGAGCAGAAGGAAGTAGGTCTTCCAGGATAACCTTGTACTTGGCTTGATTCATGCGTCCTTCACAAAGACAAATCTGCCCGATTCCAGCCTTGCTGAAGATCATCACCTATCCTCCACCAAATTTCACAGTGGATGCGAGACACTGTGGCTTGTAGGCCTCTCCAGGTCTAACCATTAGATGATCAGGTGTTGGGCAAAGCTGAAAATTTGACTCGTCAGAGAAGATGACCTTACTCCATTCCTCTACGGTCCAATCCTTGTGGTCTTTTGCAAACTTCAGCCTGGCTCTTCTTTGCTACTCATTGATGAAGGGCTTTTTTCTAACGTTGCATAACTTCAGCCCTGCCCCTAGGAGCCTGTTTCGAACCACCCTTGCCATGCACTTCACTGCAGCTGCTGTTTGCCATTCTTTTTGTAGGTCACTTGATGTCATCCTACGGTTGTTGAGTGACATTTGAATGAGTTGACGGACATCTCAGTCAGTGGACAGTCGTTTTCGCCCTCTGCCAGTCTGTAGCTTTGTTGTCCCCAATGTCTGTTGCTTGACCTTGTTCTTATGAACTGCCGTCTTTGAAATTTTCAGGATGGAAGCAAACTGACGCTCACTGTATCCCTCTGTTAGTAAAGCCAGAATTGAACCCTTCTTTTCCTCACTCAAAGCTTTTCTTTTCAACTCTTTTGTCATGCTGAATTGTTATTTTTTTTATTCAAATTACCTTTGAGGTACTACTTGCAATGTTTTTGCCATCCAGCTGGTCCTATTGCAAGAGGATAGTGATGACCACAGCAGTGGTTTTTATTCTTTTCCTCGTTAAATTAGTTTTGGTTTAGGTAATCACCTAATCAATACCTCATTAAGTAAAATGAGGTGTGCCTGTGTTGGATTTTACCAGACACTGGAATGGAATGGCTGCCATACATGTAGAGATGCTGATTTAAGAAAAATCAGGAGAGGTCTCTTATTTTTTTCCAGAGCTGTATAAATAAGCTTGTTGCTTTAAATTTCTCCCATTTTTCAATGAATCGTTTGCACATTTTTCCCAAAAAAGGGGATCACATATGGTGGCTCAATACTCCAATATAAATGGCTAATCTTCTATCTGTATTTAATGTCCATTCTAGAATGAAAATACATTCTGAAATCCCCCTACACTTCCACGTTATCCTCCTTTCCCTCTTTTCCTCTCCTCTCCTGTCCTCCTCCTCCCCTTTCCTCTCCTTTCCCTTCTCTTGTTCTCCTATCTCCTCCAACTTCTCTCCTTTCACCTCCTTCGTCTCCACCTTCTATTCTCCTTTACCCTACTCTTCTCTGGTCCTCTTTTGGAGGCTGTGTAGCCTTTATTGTTCAGCCTGGCTTTTCTCTTCACCGTCCACATTGCCTTCTTTCATCTCAGTCAGCAACAAGTACAAGGAACAATGGAGTAAATTCCAGATCTGGGGGCAAATGGATACCTTCGAGCTGCCAATCAAAGATCCATTGTTTTTCAGTCATAGTGTTTTTCAGTCATAGGAAATGATTGACCCATACGAACATGCAGAGGAGTGCCTCAAAGGGCAGTGCTGAGTGGGTCAGCACCACCAGGATTCCAAGGAGGGATGCCCGGATTGGGATGCCATGCCACTAGAAACTTTGTATGGCGTGATTATGGGTGGAGGTTCTCTAATGCCACACGTAGAGAAAATTCCTTTCTCTCTAATATCCATAAAGGTTGGTGAATTGACAACTTCCTGCACTGTCAACTTACTCCTCTATTTCTGTAACGCAAAGTACCTCTATATTATATTGCCTCCATCCTCTACCCCTCCATCCCCT
>JACXGI010019008.1:0-12713 GCA_016801175.1 Esox masquinongy
TCTCATGATCATTGCAACTCCACGAGGTGAGATCTTGCATGGAGCCCCAGACCAAGGGAGATTGACAGTTCTTTTGTGTTTCTTCCATTTGCGAATAATCGCACCAACTGTTGTCACCTTCTCACCAAGCTGCTTGGCGATGGTCTTGTAGCCCATTCCAGCCTTGTGTAGGTCTACAATCTTGTCCCTGACATCCTTGAACAGCTCTTTGGTCTTGGCCATGGTGGAGAGTTTGGAATCTGATTGATTGATTGCTTCTGTGGACAGGTGTCTTTTATACAGGTAACAAGCTGAGATTAGGAGCACTCCCTTTAAGAGTATAAAAGACAACTGGGAGCCAAAAATCTTTCTGATTGAGAGGGGATTAAATACTTATTTCACTCATTAAAATGCAAATCAATTTATAACATTTTTGACATGCGTTTTTCTGAATTTTTTTGTTATTATTCTGTCTCTCACTGTTCAAATAAACCTCCCATTAAAATTATAGACTGATCATTTCTTTGTCAGTGGGCAAACGTACAAAATCAGCAGGGGATCAAATAATGTTTTCCCTCACTGTATTTGCAATCCATAATTTGGACCCTCCAGTGTCATGAAGTCTATCCAGGCAAGCTCATTTGGGGCATTTTTGTGGATGTCTACCAGGGGATCTATGAGGCCTGCAGTAGGAGTCTTCCTGGAACGGTACCCACAGTTTTCACACCATGCTTTAATGTCTTGGTACATCCTCGTCCATTACAATTATGCAGCTTCTCTGTCAGTGCAGCTTTTAATACTAGCAATTCATTGAAACCCCCCCACTCCATTTTAGATCCATTGATAAGTTCCCCTATTTGACCAACCTCTTCCACTTCTTTGAAAGAATCCTGACTTGTTGTCCTTCCAACTTTTTACTGCACCGGGGCTTATTGTTAGCCTTCAAATGGCTAGCTAAAGTTAGTTTCCTGGCTACTGTGGCTTGATAGCTACCTGGCTGTATGCTTTATGTGTGGCTAGCTGATGTTACTAGTACTGAATACTTTGCATTGCTAACATTATACTGGGAAGTGCCATCTACATTGTCAGATACTGATGTGCTGTTTTCATTCATAGAAAGTTTGCATACTGTTGGCCTGCACACAGCCTCATTTAAATCCTGGGTGTAATGATTCTGAATGGATGCAAACAAAGAGGAACTCTCTTTGAGTGTTAATTTAGCAATTTATCAGAAGTTGCTTTACAAGTTTATCAACTCTACATTATTTGGTATGTTGTTGTTTGTGTTATTGTGTCCTTTTGCATTTTAGTACATTTGGCCAGGTTGTAATTTATCATGAGAATTAGCACTCAATTGAATTACTGTGTTAAATTAGGAAGTAAAGTCTTACCTCTTCTACACTTGTACACATCTGTTGCCTCTTGACATGGCTGCCAAAAACTTTCTATTGGCTGAAAGTGCCACAGGAAACAGACACTTAGTTCTCAGCTCACTAGTGTTAGTGGATGTTCATGGCCAACTTAAAACAAATGTAACATGACCAACTTAAAACAAATGTAAAATATTCACAATCTGTGGGCTAACATTTTTGGACACACCTCTGTTATCCTTTTCTTGACAGTTTGAAATCTTGGTCATTCCCTGAAAATCCTTCAAGAACCATTAAAACCTTAAAGAGAGCCATCAAGTGTCTGTCTTCTGCCAGGTTTTGACTTCTTTCCGTTTATGCAAAAGGTTTCTGCCAGGATAATTCTTAGAAGAGTATGATTGAACAACACTGGGCTTTCTTGAGCGACACTGGATCGTCTTGAGCAGAACCAGTACCCTGATGTTTTCCACCAACCAGCAATACTGCTATTTCTGCTACTCCTGTATTCCCAGTTCCTCACATCTGCTTGCGGGCCTGACTGACAGTTTGTAGCTATCATTGGAGGATGACGACCACCTGCCCTGGGCCCCTGTATGCATATTCAATAAGGAAACACAAATGAAAGAGACACCCCATTGGACATTCCACGGGTGTTGATGTAATCTCGCAGTGTAATTCAAACCGGCTGCGTACCATCACTGTTTGACTCGTTCCACTCTGATATGTTAACATATTCTCTGTGAACAGATCAAAACTTGGGGTGCAGGGAAATGTCTTGTATACTCCCCTCAGGGCTCTGTGGAGTGCTGGCTTCAAACAAGGACATGGGGTTTTCAAGTGTTTTGGATCTATGCTTTTTTTTCATTCACACCTCTACTTTTTGATGCGCCATTTGAATGTTTGTTTGATCTTTGCCTAGCAGACATTAATAGTCTGTCATTGAGATCGGTTTCTCCCCAACCCTTTTGTGCAAACAACAGGAATATATTTGCATTGATTAGAACAAAATTATGATGGAGTTACTGTCAGGGCCCAAATACAATGTAAGTACACACAAAAAAGTTGGCTACAATTGGTCCCATTACTGTCTTACAATTAGCAACAGCTTAGAGAACAACCCTCTCTCTGAACTCCATGTCTTTAAACAAATATATGTTTAGTGCTGCCCTGGACCTGGGCTGAGAAGATACCAGACTGTTCTGTTATAGTTAATAGTGGACATGGACAGATCCCAGTGCTGCCCTGGACCTCAGTACCTCCTGGCTGGGCTGAGAAGTTGTGCCATACAGAGGTATCAGGGTTCCCTTTAGAACCAAGGAGACATTAAAACATTCTCTGAGTGGTGAAAACAGGTGCATCCCTTCTTACCTTAATTTGCATAGCGATAAATGGTAAATAGAAACTCTTCAATGGTATTTAATGGTCAACTGATCACACACAAAGATCAGGCAATTGTACTGACTCCTCCCCTTTGGTTTCAAAGGGAACTCAAACAGGATGTCATTGTGGGACCCTGTGCCTTCAGCTGACACCTCTAAGACCTGGACTGGACCTGACTGGAGCGGATGAATAGGAGGGTGCGTCTCTGTGCAGCGCAGAGCATGGCCCTGCTTCACAAGACAACAAATCAGGCCGACTATCCAGGAAATGTATTAGAAATAGCACACCAAGATGTATCTGGAACAGACTCATGGTTTGAGTTATGGCTGACAAATGAATGCCAGATAAATCACTGCAAACAGAAGCGTATTTGACATAGCAGACCACCCTTTCCATGGGAGTGATGTAGTAATGATTAAACTGGTTGTTCTGAGTTCTGATTGCTGATTGGAGTAAAAGCTGTGGTATATGAGACCATACACCATGGTTTTGACATAACATCACTTTTTACTTTCATAATTGTCTTGGTAACTGGTTTATTTTGCAAGAAAGGCATCTGAAAGATGTGTTGGTATATTGCTAGTATACAGTGTCTATGTGCTGGGTCCATGGTTTTCTGCAATGTGTTGAGCCGAAAAATAGTTCTTGGGTGTTATGTATTGGCTATATACCACACCCCCTTGTTTCTTATTGCTTAGCTTTAACATTGTTAAAGCGTGGAAGATTTTATACGATTTGGTTTAGATTTTTTGTTTTTGAACTAAAGCCTATCTACATGGTATGATGTCACTGGGGATGTCCTTTAGTTTGAAACATTTACACTGATATTCTTTATAAGCTGCTATTTATGCAAGCACCAGAACTTGAAAACAACTATACAATCTTGATTTGATGCATTTGAATGTATTATGTTATTTGTTGGTAAATGATACTAGCAGCAACATGGATGATAGCAGCAGCTTTTAAATAAGTCTTGTTTCATGTTCTTCTTGTTTATTTTGTCTTGCAACCATCCTCTTTGGTAAGACATATTTGGGAAAACCAATCCATGACTGATGATGTTATGGGTGTATGACCTCAGAGAATATTAAAGATCGTTATCAGTATTGAGTTGACATGAGTTGTGTTGAGCCAAAACAGAAAGGACGTTCTCTGTCTGATCATGTTGGGGCACGTTACTGTTCACAGGATGTTTTACTGACAAGAAAATGTCCTCTCCAAAGACCTCAACTGTACTGTTGATATGCCTTCACCACAGTGAGGTACAGTGATACGCACTGCTGTAATCTCTGGGAGGGAAAAAACATTCATCCACACGAATATGAAACTGATCCAACAACAGCACTTCCAAGCTCTTCTGACCTCTAGAATTGTAATTGGCTTGGATGAAAATAAACTCGGCCTATCCTGTCCCTGCCTGCAGAATGTGCTTCAGGTTGCAAACATCCTCAACCACAGCAGAATGGGAGGTTCTCACTGGCCTGTTTACTGCCTTCAGGATGACTCTGTTAACTGGGTGTAGACCTGGTGAAGGTTTCACACACTGCCTCCATCCCAAACAGCACCCTATCTTCTATGTAGTGTGCTAATTCTGACCAGGGCTACCTGCAGATTAGGGTGCCATTTGGGACAGCTGCACTGGCTGTTGGATGAGTGACGTGTTCGTATTGCTGGTGCTACACTGTTAACTCTTTGAACCACCAGTCAATGTTTTGTCAGGTGAACGGAGGCCGAGGCTCGGAGGTGTAGGTCAAAAAAAGTTGTTTCCATGGAAATGGGCCAACTAAAGTGCAGAAAGCTGTCATAATATGATACGAAATCATTTAATCCTTGAACTAATGAATGCTGTAGTGCTGGCGGTGGTGGCTCCTCCAAACGTCTAGTGTGATTAATGAACGGTAGGGGAAAACCTCTGACACGCTGTGTAATGTGTTCTTAGGTGTTTGGCTTTACAATGACAATAGGACCTGTGTGATTGATTATCAGCACTGTTTTCTGTAACGAAACGCTATTTGATTGGCTTCGTTATTTGCCAGGGACTGGCATCACTGGTGGAACATTGGATGTTTATCTAGAAAACTCAATGCATGCAATGTTTTGGAAGTAAAAATAATTATTTCATTTAGATAAAATATAATTACTTTCTTGAAGGATACGTGTTAATTAGGGTGTATGGATATGTTGAAGGACTTCTGTTTCAAAGGGTCCTTGGATTTGTTGAAGGAAGAATGTCAGCATACTGAATAAAACTTTTTCACCTGACGTTATTGTGTCAATGGCCTGATCATATCCTTAATTTGATAGTTTTCCCAAAATAGCTGATTTCAGCTATGCAGAATTTTGTATATTTTACCCATAATATTATAATGATATGCTGTTATACTATTTGACTGGACTATTTGCTTTACAAAATATGTTTTGAAAATGTTTACGTACTTTTACTTAGGGGTTTATGTTCTGTCCTCTTATGGTACTACCCCAACTATAAAGGGGCCCCAGGACAAGGGTAGACCATCACACAAATGCTAAGCTACTTGAAAATGCTTGTAATTTGTACCCAGTTCAGCTTAACGCTGTGGTTGGCTAATTAATACTAATTTCTGAAGATAAGTGGCACTGCCGTTACTCAGAGATGATTAAAGTCTCCAATAGACAGCCTTTAGCTCTCTAAAAACTCTTTTTTTCCTTCTACATTTAAAGAAACATTTCAAACTATTTCAATGTTGTCTTTTCCAGGACATTGGCAAGTGTAGGAAAAGAGCTCAAAGATAACTTCCTGAGAGCACTGGCGAACCGAGAGGAGGCCAACCGCAGTGGGAAAATGAAGGTGAGTAGAGAGAGTACATTATTACAGCACTCACACTGCTACGTAAAGGGGGTTTCCCCGCCAACACACCTCTACCATTCCATTACCTAGAGGGAACAGAATACACACTGTGTCAGGTTCAGTGGAAACACCCCCACCTTTCCACCTTCCTCTACCAGCCCCTCCTTCCATCACCTCTGAGCCAACCCAGTCCTCTGGCCTCCACTCTCCTCCACCCCACCCAGTTAGTCAGATTGCGTTAGAGACTGCCCTGTTCCCTAACCCCCTCTGAATCTGGAGCTGACCCAGCTCTCTGACCCGCTCCCCGCTCCCAAGACTCACCACTTTGGCTGGGCTTTCCAGAAGAGCTAAACATCTTTTACTATAATATGCATTAGATATTGCCCATGTCGTTTGTAATAAGTCAAAAACTTCAATTTAATTCATAACAGCGCAGGGTGAATTCACATAGGAAGGAAATTCATTTTCGCTGCTTGTTCAGTGGTGCTTGAACAAGAAGAAATGATTCACCTCATAGATCTTCCAGTACCACTGTGTCTTCATTTGTTTTGTCCTCAGGGTCACACCACCATGCATATTTAGTGGCCTGCCACAAAGCATTGTTGATAGGAAAACAAGGACTTGAGGTAACTAGATAGTCCTTCTGTGTTTCTGCATAATTCCAGTGTTATTTTTCTAGCTATGCTATGGGCTCACTGTCAATGCAATTACGGATTCCTCTACATGAAGCTCAATGTTGTCTACATCATCCCATTGACCTAACCAAACATCATCCCATTGACCTGACTAAACACCATCCCATCGACCTGACCAAACATCATCCCATTGACCTATCCAATAATCATCCCATCATCCTGTCCAAACAATGTCCCATTAAGTTAACCAAACATTATCCTGTCCAAATCTCTTCCCATTGACCTGTCCAAACATTTTCCCATTGACCTGTCCAGACATTTTCCTTATTGACGTGTCCACTCCAAACATTGTCCTTTTCCTGTCCAAACATCATCCCATCAACCTGTCCACTCCTAACATTGTCTCCTTGACCTGTCCAAACATTGCCCCATTGACCTGTCTGAACATTGTCCCATTGACCTGAACATCAAACCCGTAAACCTCACCAAATATCTTCCACTCAACCAGACCACACAACTTCCCATCAATGATGGAACTGTCTGTTATTTGCCTAGTTGGTGCTGTGCAGAGATGCGCCAATTTGTGGGAATAACACAATATAAAGGACTGTAGTTACACACATTAGTAAACAAACTGGTTAATGATTATTGATATAAAACCATTTTTGAGCAAACAGGCCTAATGTGACACTATTTAGCTAAGTTCAAAACATTTAAGCATAGGGCTTATCCCTTAACATTTAAAAGCCCTACGCATTGTCCTGTAGCCTGCATTAACATACTCAGTTATCAGTTATACTAGCTTACCTTTTGAGAAACAGATATGTATGCAGGCCTAGTCTTATCAAGGGGATTGTTATTTCAGCTTGATCTGGGTAAGTGCTCCCCATTTTGCTACATTCCTATACAGTTGCATCTTTAAGTGCAACTTGACAGGCTGCATTACAGCTTGGTATGGCAACCGCTCTGCCTTCTATTGCAATGTGCTTAAGAGGGTGGTGCAAACGGGCCGGAGGGTGGGGCAAACATCTCGGAGGCCGGTGCAAACGGATCGGAGGGTGGGGCTAACATCTCGGAGGGTGGTGCAAACGGGCCGGAGGGTGGGGCAAACATCTCGGAGGCCGGTGCAAACGGATTGGAGGGTGGGGCTAACATCTCGGAGGGTGGTGCAAACGGGCCGGAGGGTGGGGCAAACATCTCGGAGGCCGGTGCAAACGGATCGGAGGGTGGGGCTAACATCTCGGAGGGTGGTGCAAACGGGCCGGAGGGTGGTGCAAATGGCTCGGAGGGGGGTGCAAACATCTCGGAGGCCGGTGCAAACATCTCGGAGGGTGGTGCAAACATCTCGGAGGGTGGTGCAAACATCTCGGAGGCCGGTGCAAACGGATCGGAGGGGGGTGCAAACATCTCGGAGGGTGGTGCAAACATCTCGGAGGGGGGTGCAAACGGCTCGGAGGGGGGTGCAAACTGAGAAAATTCCAGACTTCCAAGACCTCAACTCCAGGCTGTGTGGTGTCGGAGGAGGCCCTATAAATAGACGATGACTCCTGCCTCAATTACTGTTCTCTCTGCTTCTGCATATGATGTGGTACCAGTGTCTCAGGTATGCAGCTGTTAGGACCTTGATCAGCTTCTACCCACAAACCTGTCGAACAAGACAATTGGCCACCCAGATATCTGCACCTGCCCAATGTTTTTGCACTATCCCTATAGTACAGACTACAGTATGTCCACACGTACGTACACAAAATTGAATCTTGAATTGCCTCCTCCATGGCAATGCAGTGCTCTGCAGTGGCAAGGCTTTGTTTGAACATTGGGCCACTGGGGTTTGGTGGTCTGCCTCTCTGTTCAGTGCGAGGTAGCATATGTGGTTGCATATGTGGTGGTTTTTGTTGTTTCTGCCCAGTGTGTCAAATAGTTCTATTTTGTGTTTTTTTTGTGATGCGTGTGAGTTTCTCTCTCTTTCTCACGTTTCCTGGCTCTCTTGATCTCCCCCTTACTTTTCTCTATGTATTTCTTTCCTCCTCACTCTTTATATCTCACTCTCCTCCCCACACTCTCTGAATCTCTCCTCCTTCACGCTGTCCTACTTTTTCTCTTTCACTCTCCTCCCCCTCCCTCCCTTCTCTCTATATCACTCTCCCTCATCTCCTCTATATCTCTTACCCTTTCCTCTCCCTCTCTCTCCTCCTATCTGGACCTTTTAGTCCTGTGTTACTCAAGCCACCAGGAAGGTATAAGGTCTTAGTTGCAGCTTGTTCCTTTCACAGATATTCAAAGAAACCACAGTAACTTACTGAAAAAAAGATGTGAATCCAGCAGTCTAAAATACCTCTTCTTATGTTTAGAAAAGAGAGAGAGAGCATAAAAAATTAGGGAGCAAAATATCGTGTTTTGTATCACCAACAATATTATGCTGACATGATCCCCCTTTCTATTTCTTCCCCCACCAAAGTGCTTCCTCTGAAGAAAAACGTGCTGGGAAAAATGTTTGTTTTCCTCCAACCCATACCCCCCTCTCTCTTTTCCTCTCTGTTTTAAAATCAGACCCACATTTGAGCACTTAATACCTCAACTCTTGGAAACTGCCTGAGTAACAGGTCATCTTAATACAGTTTGACGATGCCTGACCTCTCTGGTATGTTTATATTGCTTATATGTATTCCAGACAACATTTACTTAGCCATGTGTGGGCATATGAATAGAGATGCTGGATCTGGATTCATAAAGGACCATACATTCTCATTATGGATTGGTTGTTTTTTTATGATCTGTGGAAAGTTTTTATTATTTCGTGTGACAGCATTATGTTCTTAGATCTATAAACATTTTAAAAAGTTGTAGAAATACTGTTCAGTTTGGCTGTGATGGATAAGTGTTCAAGACATCAGTGCACACAGTACATCAGCCAGCTATTATCAGGCACAATATTGAGGCGGTCAGATGTGCCCAGTGTGTTGAATTCAAAAGGGTTTGCTCAGTTTAACAGTCAGGTGATCGTTGTGAGTTATCTCACCCGTGGTAAGTTGAAGGTGCCTACAGGGTAGGAATTGCCACTCAACAGGGTTTGATAGAGACAACAGAACATTCTTCTCTCTGTACTGCTAGAAGATCAAATAATTGTCTGAAAATGCCAGAAACAAAATAATCCTTTATCATCGACATTCCCAAAGATACAAGTCTGTCACCTAGGAATTAAGAATTCCTTTTAACACAGTCCAAAGAATTGTCAAGAAGATTGTGTGGCATTGCAATGCCACATAAACGTCTACAATACAAGCTGACCCGAAGAACAGTTTCATACTGTTTTATCTGCCACACACTTATCTAAGAAGAGCTAAAAAGCAGGAAGCCCAGGAACAACCCACTGCTGAAAGACTGACAGCAAAAAAAGCCATCTAAACAGGCCTAAATCCTTCTGGGAAAATGTACTGTGCGATTAAACAAGATTGAAGCTCGTTGTTTAAGCAGATCAGCGGAGTGCTTGTTTTTGGGCCAGCAGTTGCATCATCAATGAAGACAAGTGAGCCTTTTCCGGGATGGTGGTCACTGACACATCCACACCTACCTCCTATGTTAAGGATCATTCAAACAAGATTATTTTCTTAATTATGGTGAGCATTATTTGGTCTTCCCCTGTAGACCTCTTGGTCGACCAGGTGAGTTGCTATAGCTGAGCTCACCGGTGGTTTTTCTTATTGCCTTTGGCTATGTCTCTGATCAGTTAATCTGATTTATCTGCAATATTGTTGATGGATAGCTTGAATTGCATTGACACTTCTTTGGTTTCTAGAATGTCAGATACCAGCAACAGACTCCAAATGCAAATGGAAAGCATTGAATCGATACTAGAACAGCCATTTCAGGTATGAACTAACAATGCAAACAAACACCCCTTCCTAAAAGAAACAGCAGTGAAGCCAAATATTCAAATACCTTTGCACCATAAAATGGGATGTTTAATCTCATAAACATTTATATAACAAAAACATTTTCACATTCCAAATGTGTTTTGAGTTTAACACATTATTACTTTTCATGATGTTTTTAAAACCATTGCCGGCACTTCAAATCAACCAGTAGATAGTATAGGCTAGCTATAACATTTGGAAATGCATCAACTAGTACAGTGGTTCCCAACCAGGGGTACTAGGACCCCTGGGGGTACTTGGCTTCTCCACAGGGGGTACTTGAAAACACTCATGACACAATAGGCTTACTAGTGAAATTAACATGAGGGGATACTTCAGGGGTACTCCAGGCAGAGGCAAATTCTGTCGGTGGTACAGTAACTGAAGAAGGTTGGGAACCACTGAACTGGTAGATACTATGGGCTAGCTATAACATTTGGAAATGCATAATCAACCAGTAGATAGTTTGGGCTAGCTATAAAATTTGGAAATGCATTTCCTAAATGGCACTCTATTCCCTACTGATTGAACTCCCTTAAATAAGTGTTTGGGACTCAGTTGGCACAGACCTGGTCTGTTATAACATGGTGTTACATGAAGGCTGTTCGGCGAGAGACTTCCATATTGCATCCCAGGGCCCCAGACCACCTATCAAGGCAGTTCATGGTTGATAGATCAATATCTTCATTCTCCTTCATGTTTCCTCTTGTCCCCTCCCATATGTGGACTGAAAACAGCTAGCTGAATAACAGTTAAGAGACATTGTTGTACCACAGACTCACAGCAACAACAAGGCCTAGCTTGTTCTCTGACAGAGGAGTTTCTCGTTTCTCGTTTTTCACAGCAACCAGATCTCAGACCTGTTCAGTTGAGGGCTAATTAAAGGCATCCCGCTCCAAGGAGTCAGATTAACCTAGACCTGATTAAATGCTCCTTGAGTCAAAGAATGGAATGAATGAACCCAGAGTCACTTTGCCCACCAGGACTAAACTTTAGTCATGACGGTGTTTAAAGAAAACATGAGTATGGTGTTTTCCACCTCACATAACTCCCTCTCTGTGTGCTTGAAATCTTCTTCATGAAAGAGTCTGGTTACAAACGTTAGTTGTGTTATACGGTTCAGTAATAAGACCACCCATGGGTGTAAATCCTACTCCCCTACTCTGGCCCGGTCTTTATGACCTGATCCTAGACCTAGAAAGGCCTAAATATCCTGTGATGTTACCCCGGGGTTCTTAGAAACTTGAGCATCTTTCAGTCAGCCGTTGGCCTGAGTTTGATGGGACACCCTGTCCTGCATCGATTGGTGGGACACCCTGTCCTGCATCGATTGGTGGGACACCCTGTCCTGCATCGATTGGTGGAACACCCTGTCCTGCATCGATTGGTGGGACACCCTGCCCTGCATTGATTGATGGGACACCCTGTCCTGCATCGATTGGTGGGACACCCTGTCCTGCATCGATTGCCAGTGGTCTGGAATTTTCTCCATTTGTAGATGATTTGTCAGACAGTGGAATGATGTACTTCGAATTGCTTGGAAATGTCTTTGTAACCCCTCCCTGACAATTTCTACATTTCTCTTACTTTCAATCCACGTTTCTATTCATTTTAATTGCATGAATGCTTTCAAAGTTAGATGTGTTTGTGTGTGATTTGTTAAATTTGGTTACCTTTATCAATGAATGTGATTGGAATTTAGTTTAAATATCCATGTGTCATTTATGTACATTTATCGTAGCCATGCCAGATCTGTGTACATTTATATTAGCAATGCTAGTCCTGTGTACCACATTTGTGTTTGATTAGGGTCTTTACCTTTGTTTCGTCCTGAGAATCCCCCTGCTGATTGATCTGGAAGCATCACTGTTGTAATACGTTAGACCGGTAATATGTCATCCAGAGAAGGCTCTCATCTCCACACCCCGTTGAAGGGGAAAACAAACCTGCGTTTGTTCCCGCGTAGACTACAACAGCATAAAAAAGACAAACCGGCCGGCTTAAATTAATAACACTTGTTATGCCAAATATTTGCTGTGTAGTTGCTTGGTTGTTCCTCTTACCGTTCAGTTTTGCACCGATTACTTTTGTTGTCTTGCTGTACTGCTGTCAGAGTCACCTACTCAACTTATTAGCTGCAGACTGACTGGTGTTAAACTCCGGCCGGGCAAGCGTAGCTAGCTAGGTCAGTTGTCAGAGCACGTTGCTATTGCTAGCTTGCAAACTATTTGTAGAGCAGGAGTGAAAACTATTTCACTGGTAATTTGCTTACCTGGAGACTCAATAAGGTAGGAATAGATGTCCGGGTAGGACACCTCTAACTGGTTATTGCACAAGTTAGATGCCGGGAACATGTTGTGAGCCAAAGTTCCCGGATGTGCCGGTCTGATGTATGGGCGCTACTCATTACCTGGAACACTTTCAAATGTTCAAATGGGAGGAAAGTTAGCAGACTCACTGGGGGTTGAATTTTATCTTAAAGCAGTCTGTTTGTATCATTAAGGTCAATATACCTCCCTTCTCCCTCTCTTCCTCCTCCCCTCTCCATCCCCTTCTCCCTCTACCTCCCTCCCCTCTCCCTCCCCTCCCACCCTTCTCCCTCCTTCCA
>JACXGI010019010.1:0-12593 GCA_016801175.1 Esox masquinongy
TGCTTTGGGCCACAGGATGTTTGGTCTCTTTTGTTTCAAAGTAAATTGTCTGGGAAAGCCCAGGAACTAGTAGCCGCTCTCTCCCTGGAAGACAGTTTACATTATGATATAATTAAAGCAACCATGTTGCGTGCTTATGAGTTGGTGCCTGAAGCTAATAGGCAACGCTTCAGGAATCAAAAAAAGCCCTCTCACCGTCCGTTCGTTGAGTTCACGTGAGACAAAGAGTCTCTGTTTGATCGGTGGTGTTTAGCCAGCAAATCTAACACCTTTGCTGATATTCGGGAGTTTATGCTGTTAGAGGATTTTAAAAACCACCCACCCCGATAGAATTGTAGTTCATGTAAATGAAGAGAAGGTGTCAACATTGGCCCAGGCAGCAGTGTTGGCAGATGAGAACACTGACACCCGATCAGTGCCTCACTTGTGTCGTTTTTCCTCTTCCAACTCTAAGCCTTCAAACGGAATTCATTGTGGCATGCAGCTTCTCCCCAGATGTGTGCTAGCTCGAACGTCTCATCGTGTCAAAAAATGCAGGAAATGTCAGGAAATTACATTATGAAATAAAAGCTCTTTTACACCAGGGGCTCAAGTTTTAGTATTGTTGCCAATCCCTGGCTCGACTCTTTCGGACCGTTTTTCTGGGACATGTCATGTGGAAAAGAAACACAGTGGCGCCAGTTATGTGATAAAGACGCCAGATCGTAGGCGCTCTTCCTGTTGTGTGTCATGTTAACATGCTGAAAGCGTATTACGGGCGTGAAAGCGTATTACGGGCTCTCCCAATAGCTCCTCAGGTAGGCCGTTCCAGTCCACCGTCTCCAGTGTGGCTGCTGTGGTGCGAAGCCTGGTTGGGACTTAGAGGAGGACACGGAGGACGTGTTGGAGTTATAGTATGCCGTACGTTACAGCAGTGTGAACGCTTATGTAATTCGGAAATGCTGAAAAAGTTGCCCTCTCAAATGGAGCATCTGAGTAATGATCAAACTAATGACGTTATCTTGTTGTTGAATAGCTTTCTGTCTGTCTCAGGACATTCCTAGTTGCACATCCATCTTGGAATTTGACGTGAATGTGGGGAATTCTGCTCCTATTCATCAGCATCTGTACCGGGTAAACGCTAAGAGAGGTAATGAAAAGTGTGGTGGCTTATTTATTACGGAATAACAGGGCTTAGCCTTGTAACAGTTCCTGGAGTTCCCAGTGTGTCCTCGTTCCCAAGCCTGACAGTAAGTCCCACATATGTATGGACCATCATCGTGTGAATGTCGTTACACTACCAGATTCTTTCCCTGTACCTTGCATAGATGACTGCATTGATAGAATTGGTTCTGTTGCTTACTTTAGTAAGTTAGATTGGCTAAAAGGCTATTGGCAATTGCCTCTAACCTCTCAAACCTCTAAGATTTTGGCTTTCGTTACACCTGATAACTTCGTACAATATACTGTGATGCCCTTTGGAATGTGCAATGCTCCTGCCTCTTTTCAGCATCTAGTTAACAGTGTGTTCGCAGATGTGCCAAATTGTTCTGCTTACCTTGACGATGTGGTGATTCATTCGTCTACGTGCGAACACCTCGCCAGCTTGAAAATGGTGTTTCAACAGTTGGAGAAGGCTTCTTTAACCCTCCCCATCGTACATTCTTTAAGAACTTTGACAGTAGCAGGCCCCCTTACATATCTACTCAAAAAGTGCCATTTAAGTGGTCCCAGGAATGTCACTGTACTTTTGAGTCTACCAAAGCGCTACTTTGTAGTGCCCCAGTGTTTGCCACCCCCAACTTTGACAAACCTTTGAAGTTGGAGGTAGACGCTAGCATAGTGGGGGTGGGTGCAGTTCTCTTGCAGGAGGATGAGGAGGGAGTGGATCAGGCAATCACCTTCTCCTCTAAGTTCAACTCGGATCAAAGTACTCAACTACTGAACGAGAGACGCTAGCTTTATTGCTAGCCGTACAGTTTTCTGAGGTATATGTGTCCCCAGTACCTTGCCTGTTCTGGTCTTCACAGTCCATAATCCTTTGGTGTTTCATAGGCAAATGTACAATCAGAACTACCGCCTTATGCAGTGGGTTCTGATTGTTCAGCTGGGTTCCTTCAACCACCAACTCCTTCCCCAGCCTGATTAAAGCCTCGGTGTTCCTTCGCCAGCCCTCTTTTTTGTGTCCTGTGTTGGTTGCTGTGTTACCTGTGAGAGCTTTGGTGTGTTATTTGTTAGCCGGTCTTTAGAGTTGTGTCTGACAAGTAGGGATTACTTTTGCTTGTTGAAGTTTAACTACTGGGGTAGTTTTTGGGGTTTAATACCAGTTTAATTTGTTCAAAGGGGGAAGGGGAGTGTGACGATGAGGTGACGGACAGCTCCGTCATCTCCCGCTTTTCCAGGTTTCCCGTTTCTCACGAACACATCCCGGACTTGTCATGTGTCTTGTCTCTAATCATCACTCACACCAGGTCCCAATTCCATCATTAGTATGTGTTTAAATGTTGCTCCTCTGCTCCCCTCATTTGTCTGTCATTGTTCCCTGTCTCCGTTTATGTTGCAAGTAAGTGGTGAGTGGTTCATTTTGTTCAAACCTTTACTTTTCATTCAGTTTGTTTAAGTGCTCAGTGTTTTATTTTCTTTTAAATACTCAACATCAACTGCCACTCTGCCTGCTCCTGGTTCCTCCTCTCCACCACTACACAATAATCGTGACAGGGAGCACCTTGGGAATGCTTAGGCAAGAGGCCTGTGGGCATACATTACCCGTTCCGTTCTAACTTTCTATGAACACTTGGTAAGACCAGGGCAGACCATCCTGTATTATGGTTAGAGTACAGCAGACACACTAGGTAAGACCTGGACAGACCTCCCTGTATTATGGTTAGTTAAGTTAGGTTAGGAGTGGGAAGGTAGGAGGGGTTTCATTAACTTTTACTTCCTTTCCTTTGGTTCCGACCAACCACATTACCGTGATTTGGAACAATAAATTCCGTGTAACGGTAAACTCTGCCTCAGTCATCCTTGTAGCTACCCCAGCCAAAGAAAGATTAAGCTTACTGATGGAAACCTTTAAGTTCAACCATTATATCGTAGCTTCCTTCCACAAAGCACCATAAGAGCTACAAGACAGACAAATATTTACTCTTAAAACCGTTCACAATATCCTTACTATTGTATCACCTGTATTTACATGAATTTAGCAATGCAAGGCTAGCATTAACGTCACATATAGCAGCTAGACATACAGACACCTTACATTTGATTAGATTAACAAAATTTCATCAAAACTTCACATCACAAACCAAGTAAAATACAAAAGTTACCTTGTTCCTGCTTCAGCTAAGTGCTAAATATCAATTATTTGGCACATGATCAAACATTTAGCAGAGTTATGAATACCTTAAAATGAAATTGAATTTTTATTGCAGGGGTAGCTAGCACAAAGTCATTGGGTCAGTCTAGAGTGAATACATTAAAAAGAGTTTAAAGCACCACGTTTCTGTTTGGTTGATGCTATAAACGTGTAAGTAAACCATTGCTTTTCTAAATACACAGTATATGTTTTGTATATTTTTGTTTATTTGTTTTTGCAGCATTTTTCCTTTAATGGCCAAAGTAAAATTGCTTCTTCTTCAGAATAAGAGGTTAGAAATAATCTACATAAAAATAGGTTTTGATCACAGATCATTAAGGGCAGAGAGACGAGGGTGATCATTTGCTTTCTGCTTCATCACGAAGGCCAACGGGTCTATTGGGGTCCGGCCCATCCGGATGTGAGCCAGTAGGTCCTGGGTCATGTTTAGGGTGTTACGGGAGGTGTAGATGCCAGAAAGGTTAGAGTTCATCGGAGAGGAGATGTACTCCCCACAGGTTGGGCCCCCAAGTCCCGGGGCGCAGTTGACCATGTAGGAGTAGAACAAGTTCCCATGATTTAGTGAACACATTTCATTGTTATAAGACCCTGCTTTGACAGGCTGAATGATGCACTTCCCTAAAAGGTCGTTCCACCACTTGTACCAGGTTTTGTCTTCGTCGTACACTTCAAACTTGAGCTCATTGGCCAGGGAGAGCTTGACAGTCGCAAAGTCAAAGACTGCGTTCCAGCTGGGGTTGTCATTGTTGTAGATCACACCAGTCTGCTTGCCATCATTACCGATGAACACCTTCAGAAAAAATCAATGTAAACTGGATTTAAAGCTACAGTTTCTGATTTTAAAAACCACAATACGAGGATCCCGCCACTTGTTTTATTGTGAAGTATAAGGGATGGGGATAGGAAGTGTGACCAAGTGTCAAAACCTAGATTAGCTTTAAAGTGCACTTATTAAAATGTAATACCAATTTAAATATTCAGATTAAGCAATCATACCTTAACAAAGCCATCGGTTTTGGTGAAGGTGTCCCCCCAAAGGCCCCTGGCGTACTTTATGGTGACCGTTAGTCGGGCCAGGCCTTTCTCCTGCGGGCAGCACTGGCTGGTCATCTCCTTGCTGGCCTGGCACACACACTGGCAGGAGTCATGGGCACTGGGCTTGGAGCTACTCTTACACTTCCCAGAGCAGTGCTTGACCAGGGCGTGTTCCAGGATGTAGTTCTCCACTGCTTTCTTCAGCCCTGCCCTTTTATTGGTTTGCTTCACCAAAAGGTGGAGGGGGTGGAGGGAGT
Source organism: Esox masquinongy (assembly GCA_016801175.1). Classification (NCBI taxonomy): domain Eukaryota; kingdom Metazoa; phylum Chordata; class Actinopteri; order Esociformes; family Esocidae; genus Esox; species Esox masquinongy. The sequence goes on from JACXGI010019010.1 coordinate 4,648, forward strand.
AATTGATGATGTCTGGAACAGTTTTCAGGGTGCTTGCCCAATCAGCGAAGCCCTTGGAGGTTCCACCCGTCCTGGAGAAGAGCAGGTCAGTTGCTCCATCCGTCTGTCCCCCCACCACTTCAGTAAACCTGTTTGTTAGTTTATCATTATTAGTCCTGTTCCACAACAACAAGCACCACATTGGTAATCAATCAAATCAAAATCAATCAAACCTGTCATTAAACATGCTGCTGAAACTGGCTTTGGTGTCACGACTTTTAAGGTCCTTCTTGCAGAACTTGGTCTCAGCACTGACTTCGGCTGTTCCAGTACTGGTGGCAACAGAGGCCTCAGCATCCAGACAGTCCTTGACCTTCAAAAAACAGAAAAGAAAAATGTAAAATGTTTAGAAAATACCAATAAATGTAAATTCATTCTATTTTTAAATGGCCCCCACCTCATTCTCATTGTAACCATTCAGGGCCGCCTTGCACACTCTCAGGGAGGTGACACTCTTCACCCGCCCCCCCAGGTGAACCTTCCCTATGTAGTGGGTGCCAAAGGTGGCAAGGAAACGGGTGTATTCAGCCTTGGTCTGGGTGGTGTAGAGGGGAGGGAGGAGACCCAGGGAGCGAGAGAACTCAGGATGTAGGGGAGGGTCCTCAATCAACCGGTAACTAAGGTAACACAAGATGGAGAGTTAATTAGTAATGAGTCATGTAGGTTAAATACATTGGTTGGTTTGATTGTAGACCTGTCAATAGGAATTAATAGATTATTTTCAACAACAAATTTCAACATTTGGGGATACCAACAAAAGTAAATTCTTGGATCTCTTCAGTAATGGTATCTTAAATTGTTTATTCATATTATAAACCTAACCCATTATGTCATCTATAAACTATACCATCTTACAACCTCTATCTATAACCTCTACAATCCAGACTTTCCCAGAGTGTAATGTGTTAACGAGCCACTAGAGAGCAGTTTTAGCTCTAATAATGCAGCTATATTAAGACAAGTAAATCACCTGTAATAGGAGCAGTGTATTTCCTGTTTGATGAAGCTGTACTTGTCCTGCTTGGACTGGTCCATGACTGTCTTAGCAGCTCTGGAGTGGGTACCCCCCACCATGACTGATCCCTTTGCCTTGGGGGTCATAACGTCCAGACCAATCTTCCAACTGACATCTACCTACACAAATGGAGTGGACATATCAATAATACATTCATAAAATATTATTAATGTACAGGGCTCTACAGTGCGACAATGGTATTTGCAACTAAAAATGTTGGTGCACAAATTTTCAAAAATGATGTTTTCGCACATGTTCGGTTACCAATTTCAACCCAGAAAACCAATGGTTTTCAACTGTTCTGCAGCAAAATATCATAAATAATTCTCACACTATCTAAGGGGCTTGCCTGAATGCTAACCGTTAATGTTACCTAAGCAATTATCTGCTACATAGGAAACGTGAGTTAAAACACAATTTGGATCATTGAAATGCACTGCCATTTTTTGTATTGGTCATATTACTTGACAAGAATACCAACAAAATTCCAGGAAAAATTCAACTGAACAAATAATGATTTAGGAAAATATAGAATAGAATTCATAAGGACCCCTTTAGAGAAATTCATATAACCAGGTATACTGACAGAAACGTTTTGCAGGACTTTCTCTTGTACAATATGGACCCAGGAAAAAGTTGCAATGGAGAGAAGAAATGTCTCTGATTGAAAGCAAAAAAAATGGTTGCTCATGACAATTTTAGCTATCTTTTCCTGTCCACAATTGTTGTGGTTAATTGTCAGCACTAGAGACAAACCTCTATCCAGACAATTAAATTGTGGTCCTGAATTTATTACTATGTGCATAGACCCTTTTTGTGTTAGTAAACAGCGATGATGTATTTTGTGGGCGGGGCCGAACTGCTGTCAGAAAGTGACAGTAACCTCTTTCCAACATAGGAGCATCTGGACACCTTCTCCAATTACTTTGTAAAGTTAATGTCAAATCACTGAAAATATCGCCGTGTATCCCATTCATTCATTAAATGCTACAATAAATACTGAGTGATGTTAGCTAAACTGTCTAAGTATAAGCAATTTGGTTTGCTTGCATATTCTAATTCTTCATATTCTTGTTTGCATATTGTTAATTCTTCTTACACACTAGCTAATGTTGTTAACTTTGGTCAGTGGTGTTTACCACCATGAAATAGCCTACTGAGAATGCAGGCTTTGTGGTTGCTTCTGTTACTAATTTGTCGTTATTATTATAACTACATCATTGATTTTGCCTGTGTGTGATAAACAGTGGACAAAACCTTACCTGATATTAAATGAGCACTGCGGAGACGAGCATTCCACCCGAATGATTTCATCAGTCCAGTGTGTCTGTTTAATGGCTTGCAACCATAAACGTCTGCATTTAACTTCAAAGGGTGGCTTCGACAAGGGTATTCTATGAAAATGAAGGTCATCTTTTTTCCATTCCTATTCTGACATCCAATGGCATAAAAATATATATATATTCCTTTAGTCCAAAGATTTTGCGGTTTCCTAACACTTAGGGATTGATTACTCTCAATGGTGCTAATATTGAACATTTCCTTGCCTACAAATACCTGGGTATATGGATAGACATTTTCTTTAAAAACATGTAGGTGAACTTTTTAGAAATGAGGATATAATTGTCTTTCTATGTAGAAATAGGTCATGCCTTACATCTAGCAGAAAGCAAATTCTTTATATCACGTTCATCCCGGTTATTGTTTATGGCAATATGATTAATATATATGCTTCTACCTCTGTTTTAAAATCTCTCCGGACAGTTTATCATAGTGCATTATGCTTTATAACAGGTGATTGTTACAGTACATACCACTGCTCTCTATATCAGAAAGTAGGTTGGCCCTCTGAAGTAACGTAGATTCATGCATTCCACACTTTTTGTTTATAAAGGTCTCCTGCACTAATAAACACTGTACATTACTTCTCTGCTGGCATACAGAAATACAAACTCAATCAAACATGGTCTCTGACATTCGTCAGACCACAGGACAGTTTTGCAATTCACTTCACTTCTTAAATGAGCTCAGGCCCAGAGAAGGCAGTGGCAGTTCTGGATCTTGTTTATGTATGGTTTCTTCTTTGCATGGTAGAGTTTTAACTTGCATTTGGATGCAGCGACGTACTGTGTTCACAGACAATGGTTTTTCCTGTGTTCCTGAGCCCAAGCAATGATTTCCACGACAGAATCGTGTCTGTTTTTAATGCAGTGCCGTCTGAGGGCCCGAAGATCACAGCCATCCAATATCGGTTTTCGGCCTTGTCCCTTGCGTTCAGAGATTTCTCCAGAATCTCTGAATCTTTTAATGACATTATGTACCATAGATGATGAGATCCCCACACACTTTAAACAATTTTACATTGAGATGCTGTCACAACTCAGCACCCCTCTTCACCTGAATATTGAACTTTGCCAAAAGACTCTCAGAACTCCTTCCTCCTGTTAATGTCCCAGATGATTTATTCTGTCTGCTCCCTCCTGTTGCCCCACACTGACTCCTATCATCTGCCTCTTTCTCAGTAATTCGTGCACAACTGGGTCTTGTTAGCTATCATGATGCATGTGTATTTTTACCCTTGATCTCCCTGTGTTCCTTGCAAAGTTTTATGTTTTTTGAGAAGCATTTCTTAGCTTTTTACAAATCTTGAGGATTTCACCGGTTTGATTACTTTCCTGCTTTTTGGAATACGATTCTTGGATATTCCCTGACACAGCGCGTGTCCCTGTATGACCTGTTCCAGTCTTTTGTTGCCTTTGTCCTAACAATTTTGAAAAGTGTTGCTGGTATCATATTCAAACTGGGCATATATTTTTCAAGAAACAATAAAATGTCTCAATTACAACATTTGAGATGTTGTCTTTGTACAATTTTCTATAGAATGTAGGGTTTTTAATGATTTGCACATCATTGCGTACTTTTATTTACATTTAATGCAGTGTCCCTTTTTTGGAAACAGTATCGTACTAGTTAAAGTACCTCTGTAGTTTAACAGTAGTAATAACAGTAGTAGTAGTAGTAGTAGTAGTAGTCCTAACAGTAATAATAATAATAGTAGTGATAGTAGTAGTAGTAGTAGTAGTAGCAGTAGTAGTAGTAGTAGTAGTAGCAGTAGTAGTAACAGTAGTAGTAGTACCTCTGTGTGACTCTGGCTCACAAACGCCTCACTGGAGTCGTAGACCATGCTGGACATCTTCATGTGACATTGGTGTGTGGGTCTCCAGTCCACCACGGCCACTGGGAGCCTCTGAGTCTGTCCCTTCATGAAAGGGTTAACACAGAGTGTACAGGTCCCATTCTGGGTCTTCCTCCATTTATCCACGTCCACCACATAGGCCTGCTTGCGCTCCATGGTGACCACATCAAAACCCTCACCAGCCAGGTTGGTCCCGGGAGCTGACTGGGCAGCATTGCACTCTGCTCGTTGGCCTGTGGTGCAGGAGGGCAGGACAGGGGGCATCCAGGCCCCCCACAGCCACAACAGGGTCAACACAGTAGTCTGGAGAACTGGGGAGGGGAAGGATGGGGTTAATATCACAATGTATTTAATAAAGAGTTGTTTAATGTTGAACTAAAGTTACATGGATATTACACTAAAAAAAGATCTCACATTTTCAAACCTACTGTTAAGGTACTGCAATGCTATTTGACTTTATCAAAACAACATTCACAGGAATTTGTATTGAGATTTAAATCCAGTGTTACTCCGGTGTCTGGAATAAGTTACCGACAATGCCTATGACATCAGAATGCCTATGAACTTGTTAGAATTTTTGGGATATACATTTCTATGTAGAAAGAGAAAATGTCTTACATCTAGCAGAAAGCAAATTCTTCAGTTCACTTTCATGCCGGTTATTGATGGTAATATTATTAAAATGATTTATTTAAATGCTTTATTTAAATGCTTCTACATCTGTTTTAAACCCTCTCAACATAGTTTATCATTGCGGATTACACTTTATTATAGGTGACTGTTACAGTACACATCATTGCTCTCTTTATCAGAAAGTAAGTTGGCCCTCTGAAGTAACAGAGATTCATGCTTTTCACACAATACTCTTGAATTTCTTTGTCAAAATAATTTTGTGGGCTCCAGCCCTATATTAATACCGTGAATTATGGTTAAAATCCAGTGTTACTCCTGCGTAAATAACAGACAACACCTATGACATCATGACTTGGTTGTTGCTCTGACATGCACTGTCTACTGTGGGACCTTATATAGACAGGTATGTGACTTTCCAAATCCTGTCCAATCAATTGAATTTACCAAAGATGGATTCCATTGAAGTGGTAGAAACATCTCAAAGACGATCAATGGAAATAGGATGTACCTAAGCTCTATTTGAAGAGTCTGAATACTATAGTGAAGAGTCTGAATACTATAGTGAAGAGTCTGAATACTTATGTAAATGTGATATTTGTTCTTCTGAAAATTTGCTATACTCTCGCACACTGGTGATGCTTGCTAGCATTATTATTTAATATTTAATTATTTAAAAAATGCAACACTTTGGGCAAAACCCTTCTGCTAGCCTGAACAAAACATTATGTTTTTACCAAATTAGGTATTTTATTCTCACATTTGCTCATTACACTACAGGTGTGTGATTAGTTCATTTGTTTAGATATTTCTGTTATAAAAATTTTAATACATTTGCAGAAGATTTTAAATCAGTTTTCGTCATTATAATGTATTTCTTGTAGATTTAGAGGAATATTTCAGTTTAATCCACTTAAGAATAAATCTCTAATAGAAAAATGAATGAAGAATTGAAAATAGATTAGCATCTTACCAGACATTGCAATCACTATTGATTATGATGGTGGGGTTGATAAAAAAAAGATTCTGGAACAATGGATTTGTCTGTATGACTTGCTGAATGACTGACTACCTCGGGGAACAGCAAGTTATATCTGACTCTTCGTGCAGTGAAGGGGACTTTTTGTCAATGTGGTCAAGGCTTTATTTATACCAAGAGGTGTGGTTTCTCTTACCTTTTACCACATTCTGCACTTGGTGTTGATGGGGTCTTCACTTCAGAGAAACCTTTTGCAGACAAATAAAGATAATTAATACACTGCTCAAAGAAATTAAGGGACCACGTAATCATCACAGTATACTGTAACATCAAGTCAATTAAACTTCAGTGATATCAATCTGTCCAGTTAGGAAGCATAAGCGATTGTGAATCAATGTCACCAGTTTTGGTGCAAATGAAAGTGATAACGTGCACTGGAGAGGCAACATCAAAACAACCCCCAAAAAGAGAATGGTTTTGCAGGTGGTGGCCACAGACAATTTCTCTCTCCTTATCCTTCGGACTGATTCTTCTCTAGTATTGCATTTTTCTAGTGTCGTTGTCACTACTGGTAGCATGAGGTGGTACCTGCAACCCATTCAGGTTGCACAGGTAGTCCAGCTTGTTCTGTCTGGACTACATCTAGATGTATTGTTCTGTCTGGACTATATCTAGATGTATTATGCTGTCTGGACTAAATCTAGATGTATTGTTCTGTCTGGACTACATCTAAATGTATTGTTCTGTCTGGACTACATCTGGATGTATTGTTCTGTCTGGACTAGATTTAGATGTACAGTATTGTTCTGTCTGGACTACATCTAGATGTACAGTATTGTTCTGTCTGGACAACATCTAGATGTATTGTACCTAGCTGCTACCACATTAAACAGTCTAGCCTATACCAGCAAGTCCTAGTACCACCATCCCCACTGGACTCAAAAAGGTCTGTAGCCAGGCTCAGATGTATCCATTGTGGATCTACCTGCTATCCCTCAAACTGCTGGCAGGGATCTGGCTGCCTGGTTCGAGTGTGTCCGACAGCTATAAAGATCGCCGGATGCCCCTCTACTCGGCGTACACATTTACGAAAAATGCCAGAAAGAAGAGGATGAGTATGCCCTGGATGTATGAACCACAGGTAGAGATCTTTAATTTTGTCAGTCCCAGCTCCGGGATGAAATGACTGAGGGGGCATTTTTTATAAACAAGGGGACATATGTAATGCATTTACTATTTGCAGTGTTTTTGGGAAACAAAACTGGGGGGAATCTATCTGGAGGTCAAGTTCTTTCTGGAGGGCAAATGCCCGGCTTTGCCCCCCCGCCTGAATGTGTTACAATATTCCAGCAAGTGGAGCCTTAAAGGGATAGTTCGTCCAAAAATCATATTTTGTTAACAGTCCAATTACCCCGAGTTGTCCCTTGAGGCACATTGTCATATTTTAAAACAATCCATTATTCAGCTCTGCCTCAATCAGTAATCAGCGTTATTAGCATCGTACAAATTCATGAATGGAAACGATATGTATCACTTTCGCCAAGTTGCATTGCCAGCGGAAACTTACTCTAAAACACTCCAAACTATGGAAGTGGTGTTGTTGACTTCAAAGAACATGACAATGTTGTATTCCTCAAAATTAAGTTTTAATTTTTGCTTTATAATTCTCATTTCAAATAAACAGGGTACTTCCTGTGTTTACCGGTCAGTTTTGTTCACAATTATATCAATCCTCACGTTTTTTCAGGAAGAGTAAGTGTATACATCAAAGTAAATTAAATTTATTATTTGCCAGCTAGAAAGCAAGTTACCTATTTTTAATTTGATATTCACCTCGGACAGTCAAACTTTATTTGCTTGAGAGAGAAAGGAAAATATATACAGCTCTGGAAAAAATTAAGAGACCACTGCACCTTTTTCTTTCCTTTCCAAAAAAGTTGAAAAGGAAAGTTTTGAGTGAGGAACAGAAGCGTTCAATTTGCAGTGGTCTCTTAATTTTAACCCTACTGTTTGACTGTCCGAGGTAAGACCACTGCAAATCTCCTCTCCCACGTCCCTTGTAACTTTCTAATGACCACGGCACAGCA
>JACXGI010019011.1:0-12583 GCA_016801175.1 Esox masquinongy
TCTCTACATCATGGTGTTGTATTTAACCATAGTCTTAGTTAACTGTAGTGATGACTGTCTTCCAGGCTATGAGAACTATCTCTACATCATGGTGTTGGTTCCTGTTCTGTCAGTCCTCATCATCTGTCTGCTGATTACATTCATCATCATCAACAGAAAGAAGTAAGTCTGTCGGCCCGTCTGTCTCTATATACCCACTACTATAGACCACCTTATTCCTTATATAGTCCACTACTATAGGCCATCTTATTCCTTATATAGTCTATTACTATAGACCACCTTATTCCTTATATAGTGCACTACTATAGGCCATCTTATTCCTTATATAGTCTTACTATAGACCACCTTATTCCTTATATAATCTACTACTATAGACCACCTTATTCCCTGAATAGTCCACTAATTTAGACCACCCTATTCCCTATATAGTACACCACTTTAGGCCACCCTATTCCCTATATAGTACACCACTTTAGACCAGTCTATTCCATATATAGTACACTACTTTAGGCTACCATATTCCCTAGGTAGTGTTGCCCAGAGCCGTAGTCACCCTGCTGACCTTAACTCTGTGTGTGTTTTCAGGAACAGCGACCGGTTGGGTAATGGGGTCCTGTATGCATCGGTCAACCCGGAGTACTTTAGCGCTGCAGAGAGTGAGTCACCCCGACCAGACCGCCTGCTGGAGCCAGTCGCTATCGTATAGCACCTCCCTGACATACGGCCTGTGGGTCGATGTGTATTTACCCTATCCTATCCCCCCCAGTGTACGTCCCGGACGAGTGGGAGGTGGCGAGGGAGAAGATCACAATGAGCCGCGAGCTGGGCCAGGGCTCCTTTGGCATGGTGTACGAGGGCATCGCTAAGGGCGTGGTCAAGGACGAGGCGGAGACACGCGTGGCCATCAAGACGGTCAACGAGTCAGCCAGCATGAGAGAGAGGATAGAGTTTCTGAATGAAGCCTCCGTCATGAAGGAATTCAACTGTCATCACGTGGTGAGGCAGACGGACACGCGCTCACATGCGGTCCCATGTGCACACGCACACAAAAGCACTCACACGCAGTCAGCCAGGGTGACTCATCGCAGCAGATCAGACACAGTTTTCTCTACGTAGTTAAGATTTTTTCTGCAATATCTGGAGCCAAATAAGTGACCTCTATGTCAGGGAAAAACCTCTGTGTCTGATGTCAGAATGTTCCGGATGTGATATAATAAACTGGCCCAGAAATGTAACGTCTGTGTGCTGTGATTGGTGCAGGTGCGTCTACTGGGCGTGGTTTCTCAGGGCCAGCCCACCCTGGTCATCATGGAATTGATGACTAAAGGAGACCTGAAGAGTTACCTGAGATCACTGCGAGCTAAAGACGTAAGATCACTATGAGTTAAAAATCCAAGTTAACCCCTGACCCTTAAATCTGTGTCTCCTGAGATCACGTAGGCAAAATAAAAGATGGTTTAATATGAAGATATACAAAGGGTTTATCCGGTTACAATCTCGATCACACTTCAGGACTCCAGACAGCCTTTTTTGCAACTTTTTTTCTTGGCTTTTTCAAGTCAAATGTTGAATTAGTCACATCAAATAGAGCGGCCAAAGAGCAAACCGAGCGAGAAGGCAGAGATCATTTGTGGGATTCATTGCTGTAATATGCCGTTGACAGAGTTGTGATCCAGATGGTTCTGCATAAACAAGCCTTAGTTCAGCGGCATCATAGAGGATGATTAAAACAAAAAACATTCTGCACATCACGTTGCCCGATCCTCCTACAGGACGCGGGCATCTCCCTTGGAGACCTGCGGGTCATGAGGTAGAGGTCACTAGTAAGACCTTTCAACGGCCTTACTAGTGATGTGCGGTTAATGAACAATCGGTTATTTCGGGAAAAGATCTGCAGTTTGCAAACTGTGCTCACCGCCCTCACAGCTGTCAAGAAAAACACTTCAGTCTAATCGTTTTGAAGTTGTAACTAGACCTCATTTTAAATGCATTAGGAAAGACACTGTCGTATGCCTAGTAGTTTCAAATGTAACTCTTGTCATCAATAACCTGTCGAATCATGACTTTAGTTTTCAGATTGTTGTTCTGAGGGAGCTGACCACAGCCTTACTGACCCAAATGACTGAGATCAGTTGACAGATTTGTTGTCAGTAATACGAGTTGAACATTCCATCACTAGACCTTATTGACGACAGGTTTTACTAAAATGTAAGATTATAATAGCTAAATCAAATATAAAAAACCCTGAATGTTCTCTATAAGGTTATTGCTGTAAAAAATAATGTGTTATTGGCATACTTGGTAACATGAAAATAAAATGAGCTCGAATTGCTGTAGGCTTAATTAGTATTCTCAACAAAAAAACATGGAGACCTGCTTCCCAATGCTACTAGCCAAATCATAGAGGTAAGGGACAGCTGTCTATACTCAAAATCTATTGATACTACTGAAAGTCTTTATGGAGAGAAAATAATCTGCAAAATATTTGTTTTGCTATGATTATTATCGAAGATATTTTCTTGGGGGGGCAACTGCCTCATATGTCAGCCCCACCAACTGAAAGACTTTGTGACACCTGTGTAAAATGGAAGCCTTGGGCCATGGAAACGTCTGCTAGCACAGCACATGCTCAGAGACACGTCACACGGTCTTACAGATGTGTGTCACTGAACATATGCACGCCATCAATGACACCCACTGCTTCCATGTTGTCACAATGGGAACACTGTTTTAATCTTGTGCCTGGAGCCAGAAGCCATTGTAGAAATCAGCGCAAAATGCAGTGTGGGGTAGATTGTTTATATCTCTCTCTAATGAGGAAACAGAAAGCTCTTAAATACTGTATCTCTCTCGCTAATGAAGAGGAAACAGAAAGCTCTTAAATACTGTATCTCTCTCGCTAACGAAGAGGAAACAGAAAGCTCTTAACTACTCTATCTCTAACGAACAGAAACCGATGGCTCTTAACTACTGTATCTCTAAGTCCCTCCTCTTTCCTCTTCCTTCAAGGCATCCCAGTCCAACAGCTTGAACCTTCCTCCACTGAAGAAGATGATTCAGATGGCTGGGCAGATAGCAGATGGCATGTCTTACCTCAACGCTAACAAGTTTGTCCACAGAGACCTGGCTGCCAGGAACTGCATGGTGGCAGAGGACTACACTGTCAAGATTGGAGGTAAAGACATGCGACAGTGCATTCGTGTTAACACGGCTATGTGGGGCAACCACGCAACCCCTCTGACCCTATCAGATCTGAGCTTGATTGTCTCTGTCCTACCTGGTATTGCGGCCTAAACCAGTCCCTGGTTACAGTGAAATGTGCCGGTGGGCCTGGTTTAGGGAGTTGACTGAGGCCTCTGATGGAACTGCTCAGACAAGATCAGCAGGCACACAAACATAACACTACACACACACTGAAGAAAAGAAAATGAGACTAGATTAGTGTCGTTTAGCCAGTTTATTGATGAAACCAGCTGATATTACAGATAACAGAGTGTGAAGACCAGCATTTTAAAAGGGTTTTATTTTGTCTGTGTGTGTAGATTTCGGTATGACCAGAGACATCTATGAGACAGACTACTATCGTAAAGGAGGAAAGGGGCTGCTTCCGGTCCGATGGATGTCACCCGAGTCCCTCAAAGATGGAGTGTTTACCACCAACTCTGATGTCTGGTAACCACACTGCACCTGTTCATTTCAATGAGGGGACCCACTGACCTCTAGGGGAGCAGCCTGGGTGGAATGATCCCATCTGACCCACTGACCTCTAGGGGAACTGCCTTGGTGGAATTATCCCATCTGACCCAGTTGATTAGAACCACAGACTCTCTCCTTCCCCTTTCTCCTGACACCCTCTCTCCTCCTCCTATCTCCCTCTCTCCTTGTCTCCCTCTCTCCTTGTCTCTCTCTCTCCCTCTCTTGTCCTCTTTCTCATTCTTCCTCTCTGCCTCACACTCTCCCATCTCTCCCTCATCATCCCTGTCTCTCTTTTTGCCTCTTTCTATCTCTCTCCCCTCTTCTCCGTCTTTTTCTCCCTTTTGTCGTCTTTTTTCCCTTTTTCACCCATTCTGTGTCTCTCCTCTGTCGCTACTTGAGTTTTCAGAGCAGGTTTGGTCTGGTCTGCTGTGGATCCACTACTCCTGGTGCTAATTACATACAACATGTTTGGGAGCCTGGAGGGTGTGTGTGTGTGACCCTGTGTTCCGGTCTCGGTGTGTGCAGGTCCTTTGGGGTGGTGCTGTGGGAGATCGCCACGCTAGCAGAGCAGCCCTACCAGGGTTTGTCTAATGAACAGGTTCTGCGCTTTGTCATGGAAGGAGGACTTCTGGACAAACCTGACAACTGCCCTGACATGCTGTGAGTCTCACAAACACACAGATAATGTACACTCACGCCTGTTTAAACACACCTCCTGTGAATAAAGCATGGCGTGGCCCGTCAGGAGTGTTTTACATCTGATCAGCACCAGAGGTCAGAAAGTCCTAAGGTCAGGGATGATTTCTCCTCAACACCTCGGCAGACAGATAAGTATGTACTGCACTGGTCCTGCGCTTCCATCTTGACTTGTTTAGTCTTTACCCGTGTCGTTAACTTAGCTCTGACGCTGCCGCGGTTACCGTGGTGACAGTGTGACACTCCCACTACGGCAGTCTTTTGTCGAGCGTTCCGGTCCGAGACGGTCTTTTCCCGAGGTGGTCTGATTGGTTCAAAAGACCAATTAGTGAAAAAAGGTCAACTGGGCTGTCTAAGCACTGCCTGATCATAGGCCGCCCCAGAGAGCCGCTCAGTCATCCAGGACCGTCATTACGTCGGCGCTGCATTGTCTCCTCTGTCTGTGGCCTGGCTCATCTCAGACACACAGGCCAGCCTCTATTTATGCCGTTTGTTTGGTCCTGGACTGGAGGCTGGCGCCTCGCCATGGGAGTCCGGAGGTAGCTGGGGGGGTGGCCTATAGGAGCTCCAAGTTATTTGGTTTCGGCAGCTCTGCTCTCCGGAGGTATTCTTAGCTTGTTAGTGTGTAATTAAAGGTGTGGTGAGAAGGAATGTTCCCACCGCTGCCTGAGACACACAGACTGTTATTGTTTTTGTTGTTTTTGTTCTGTAGGACAGGGTTCCTCCAATACCACAGGGTTCCACTAACACTGTAGCACAGGGTTCCTCTACCACGGCAGGGCATGGTTCCTGTACCACGGCAGGGCAGGGTTCCTCTACCACGGCAGGACAGGGTTCCTCTAACACGGCAGGGCAGGGTTCGTCTACCACGGCAGGGCAGGGTTCCTCTAACACGGCAGGGCAGGGTTCCCCTATATCACCGCAGGGCAGGGTTCCCCTATATCACCGCCGGAGCAAGGTTCCCCTATATCACCGCAGGTCAGGGTTCCCCTATATCACCGCCGGAGCAGGGTTCCCCTATATCACCGCCGGAGCAGGGTTCCCCTATATCACCGCAGGTCAGGGTTCCCCTATATCACCGCCGGAGCAGGGTTCCCCTATATCACCGCAGGTCAGGGTTCCCTATATCCCCGCAGGGCAGGGTTCCTCTAACATCGTAGGGCAGGGTTCCTCTAACAGGCGCTGCTGGGTACCAGATGGCTACAACATACTGTCTGATTTTACTGATTGGTTGAAAACATGTTGATCAGAGGAACCCAGGCTGAAAACCCAGGCAATCCCCAGCCATCATCAGGGCTCTGCATAGTGGGACTATAAAGTAGAGGACACTGCCATCTAGTGTCTGGAGGGGGATGACAGCAGCACCAGAAATTTACGCAGACAGCTAGGAAAAACATGTCTTGCTGTACACACACAGACACACACATACAGAACTGTTCAAGTTTGGGGTCACTTAGAAATGCTTTTGTTTTCCATGAAAACATACATGAAATGAGTTTGAATAGGAAATATCCTATTCAAACTTTGCTTTCGTCAATGAATCCTCCATTTGCCACAATTACAGCCTTGCAGACGTTTGGCAAACTAGTCATCAATTTGTTGGGGTAATCTGAAGAGATTTCATCCCATGCTTCCTGAAGCACCTCCCACAAGTTGGATTGGCTTGATGGGCACTTCTTACGTACCATCAGGTCCAGCTGCTCCCACAACAGCTCAGTAGGGTTGAGATCCGGTGACTGTGCTGGCCACTCCATTACAGACAGAATACCAGCTAACTGTTTCTTCCCTAAATATCTCTTGCATAGTTTGGAGCTGTGCTTTTGGTCCAGTTGTAGGAGGAAGTTGGTAAGTTATTGGCCAGTCTGAGATATGGCTTTTTCTTTGCAACTCAGCCTAGAAGGCCAGCATCCCAGAGTTGCCAATCTTGAGACTGGTGTTTTGCAGGTACTATTTAATGAACCTGCCAGTTCAGGACCTGTTATTCTGTTTCTCAAACTAGACACTCGAACTTATTTGTCCTCTTGCTCAGCTGCGCACTGAGGCCTCCCACTCCTCTTTCTATTCTGGTTAGAGCTGGTTTGCGCTGTTCTGTGAAGGGTGTAGTGCACAGGGTCGTACTTCCATTTCTTGACAATTTCTCGCATGGAATAGCCTTAATTTCTCAGAACAGGAATAGACTGATGAGTTTTAGAAGAAAGATCTTTGTTTCTGGCCTGTAATCAATCCACAATTGCTGATGCTCCAGATACTAAACTAGTCTAAAGAAGGCCTATTTTATTGCTTCTTTAATCAGCACAACAGTTTTCAGCTGTCCTAACATAATTGCAAAAGGGTTTTCTAAAAAAAAAACAGCCGTTTCCAGCTACAATAGTTATTCACAACATTAACAATGTCTACACTGTAGTTCTGATCAACACCCCCACACGTAACACACACACACACACACACACACACTTAAACAAACACGGCCATTTATAGATATGGAACGTAAACGTTTAACTTAAATAAATATTGGTGTTTGAATTGAAGGAACTGCTGCTTCCACAAAGAGCCGGTTATTCATGTGATTTGGTGTCTCTCCAGGTTTGAGCTGATGCGGATGTGTTGGCAGTACAACCCCAAGATGCGTCCTTCCTTCCTGGAGATCATTAACAGCATCAAGGATGAGCTGGATCCTCCGTTCAGAGAAATGAGTTTCTTCTACAGCGAGGAGAACAAGCCTGCAGACACCGAGGAGCTAGACATGGAGGTTGAGAACATGGAGAACGTTCCCCTGGACCCAGCAGCCTCTTCCAGACCGCCCCTCCCCTGTCCCCCCTCGTCTCAGCCACACCCTTCCGCAGCCCCGCCCCACCAGCCCCCTTCACCCCCCTGCCAGCAGACTCCTCCCACCCCGGCCTCCACGGCGCCCCCCGGGCATCACACACTGGGCTCCACACCCCCGTCACCCCCCTCCTCCAGCCTGGTCCAGCCCCCCTCGTCCCCCTGCTCCCCGACCCCAAGCGCCCCCAGCCCGGCCTGCTGCTCCCCGGGCCCCCCAGGCCCCTCCTCCGCCCTGGACCAGAGCTCAGGGGTCTCGGGACAAGCGGCGTCCAATGGCCCGGCGGCGTCTGGCCAGGTCCCGCTGCGACCATCCTTTGATGACACGCAGCCCTACGCCCTCATGAATGGCGGCAGGAAGAAC
Source organism: Esox masquinongy (assembly GCA_016801175.1). Lineage (NCBI taxonomy): Eukaryota > Metazoa > Chordata > Actinopteri > Esociformes > Esocidae > Esox > Esox masquinongy. The sequence continues at coordinate 7,577 of JACXGI010019011.1, forward strand.
CAACGTGCCATGCCCCTCCCACAGTCCTCTGCCTGCTGATCCTAGGACACGCCCCCTCACCGGCCCATATCCCCAGAGCTTGTGGACTTCGTCTCTGGTACTGGACTCCTACTTGTATTTAGATTTAAATGGACCGACTGAGTCGTTCAAATCACCCACCTGCTGATGATGCTTGTGGGTCTGTCTAGAACCAGAACCCGTCAGCTCTCCTTCCTGGACTACAGACTATTATATGTAAAGGTTGTTACTTTTTATAAATATTTCCAAATAGGGAAATTAAAACGTGCAGGCCTGTTGGGGTGATAGTTGATGAGGTTGGTCGGCTCGCTGTTTTGTATCGTGGGGCATTATGGCGGTGATTATTGTTGTGAGGTACATCTTTTAGCATATCTTCTGTCTGGAAGTTAAGTCAACGGTCAAGCACTTATAGAGGGCGGCAAGGCTCTGTATCAGACTGACAGATGTAGACCTCCCTGCGGGGAAGGAAAAGTTGTTCTCTCCTCTGCTCCCGTGATCCTCTCTGACGCGCTGGGAAAAGTTGCCCGCCACTGATGATGTCACGGGGTCGCTGAGAAAGGAGGGGCTGAAAATAATTTAAAATGTCCAATCTGCCAAATGTACCATTTATCTTTTGAGTTTACTTCTGGTTTTCTTCTGACCTCTGTTTTGTCCATAAGCGAGAAGCAACAAATTCCAGCGTCCCGACACATTTGTACGGCCCGTGTGTTCCGATGGACCTGTTCGGCCCATGATCAGTCAAGGCTTATTTCTCCAGTCACGTTCCTTCAGCTGAAGCAGGGGATGTTTTCCCTGCACCCTACTCCGTCTAGTGCACTCCTCCTGACCAGAGTGTTGGGCATCACGGTTCACCCCATGTTTCACCCATGGTCCCTGGTCTGAAGTGGAATAAATAGGGAGTGGGGTGCTGTTTGAAACGTGAGCTCTGTCTCCTTTTTCTACTGGTCCTGTCGGGGTTAACCAACAGCCTGGTGTTTCAGGCAACGAGGACGTAGTTGGAAAGAAAAGGGGGAGGCTCGAGACTTGCCGATCTTCAGAACCAAACCCAAAACAACGGTCCTGGCCTTGTCCCCTAAAGTAGAGCTACCTCCCAAATGCCAGCCCAGTCCTTATGTAGTGCACTATGTAAGGACAGGACAGCATTTGGGACACCCGGGAGCGAGGGAGCTTGGTTCTGTACAGGTCTATTATTAGTCTCGTCTTTAGGGTCCGTCTTCTCTACGATTTGGAACATTTCTATACTGGTCTTACAGTTGTATGTTAGACCACAGTGCATTTTCGTAAACATCAATCATCAGTTTGTGTCTTTATAATAACTTTTTTACGGTTCGGATGTTCATCTAAAGAAGCTGCTATTTTAATCTTAATTATTTCTCTTGTGGTTGTAATATGATATTTATATATAAAAAATCCTTCAGGTTAAGAGTCCTTCCCTGGTTCCCACTACAGTCTATATGATTATTCTTGTTATTGTATTTCTGAAAATATGAAATCTTACTGTTCCTCTTTTGCGCAATGATTTTGTTTTGCCACATGTTGTCCAATGCCTTCTATTTTTATTTTTTCCAATACATTTTTTTGTTTGTTCCTAGAATGAAACATGCGTGGTTTTCTTCTGTTAGAGGTATAATAATGATTGTATTCCTTCTAATGTTGTTTGTATTGATGGTCTACTCAGTTTTGATCCGGAGCTGTTACTATGACAACTCACTGACCAGTTGGCTTCTAAACTAGCGGTGTCCCAAATACCAACCCAAGCCCTAAAGTGATACAGTGCTTGTTGACAAGGGCCCTGAGACATGTCTCTCTTACTCCCTGTGGATTTCTTATGGTGGAAGCAGCAGGCAGCTGGGCTCAGGTGAAATGTAGTTCATTACTCAGACAGAGAGAGACAGACAGACAGACAGAGAGAGACAGACACTGACCGGAGACAGGCAGGGAGAGGCAGACAGACAGACAGGGAGAGGCAGACAGACAGACAGGGAGAGGCAGACAGGGAGAGAGACAGACAGACGGAGAGAGAGAGAGACAGACAGACGGAGAGAGAGAGAGACAGACAGACAGGGAGAGAGAGAGACAGACAGACAGGGAGAGAGAGAGAGACACTGTACGGAGACAGACAGGGACAGCGACAGACAGACAGACAGACACTGACCGAAGACAGACAGGGAGAGGCAGACAGACAGACAGGGAGACAGACACTGACCGAAGACGGACCGACAGACTGATTCTCAGGTCAAAGTAAAGTTTGTTACTTTTTCCGTACATGTTCATCATCTCATCCTTTTGATCCCTGGGTAACCTTAACCCTAACCCTGGGAATCCTTAACCCTAACCCTGGGTAACCTTAACCCTAACCCTGGGTAACCTTAACCCTAACCCTGGGAAACCTTCTAAAAGTCTTTACTTTCAGTGGGAGTTGTTCCTTTGAGCCTCATGGTCACTCTAGTCACTGTTCTTCCCAGAGATACTATAGACACGCCTACTGTACATATAACAGAAAATGAAAGTACATGAAAATACTGGTACATTGTAAACATCTCACTACATTAACTTTAATAACACCAGCTGGTTGTGATGTATTTTGAAGGATTTTTTCAGAGTAACTGTTTCCCTCACTAGAATGCTTTTCCTTTTATGGCTATTTATTTTAGTTATTTCTTCCTGGTGTGATATTTGTAAATCACTGTACAAAATGCCCTATGATTAGTGTAATTGTTACATGGAGATATTTTTCTATTCTTTTATTTTCATTCATAATTGGGGGACATTGTTGGGTTTTTCTTCAAGCATTTATCTACCTCACTCTTTATAATCTATGTGTTTCTGACAATACATCTCTTCTGTCCCTCACGGATCTGGAAAGACAATATTACTGTTCTGTCTGATAGGCTACTCACCACATGTTTTCTGTAGTGATAGTTCTAGTTAGTGGTATAGTACTAGTTAGTGGTATAGTACTAGTTAGTGGACAAGGGAGGTGCACAGCCCGAGGCATTACAACTGACCAGATATCCAGAAGATTTGGCCTCAGACCAGAGCTATGCAATGTCATTCATGCTGAATTTGAATGGTACATCTTTTGATGTTTAAATTGTAAAGAAAAAATTGAGTAGAGATTTGGTTCAAGTTATTCTTATTAGTTTATGTCCGCCTGTGTCCTCTCCACTCCTTCGCACATACTGATCCCTATTCCCCTCAGCCGCACACACTGATCCCTATTCCCCTCAGCCAACCATACTGATCCCCATTCCCCTCAGCCAACCATACTGATCCCCATTCCCCTCAGCCAACCATACTGATCCCCATTCCCCTCAGCCAACCATACTGATCCCCATTCCCCTCAGCCGCACATACTGATCCCCATTCCCCTCAGCCGCACATACTGATCCCCATTCCCCTCAGCCGCACATACTGATCCCCATTCCCCTCAGCCGCACATACTGATCCCCATTCCCCTCTGCCGCACATACTGATCCCCATTGCCCTCTGCCAACCATACTGATCCCCATTGCCCTCTGCCAACCATACTGATACCCATTGCCCTCAGCCAACCATACGGATACCCATTGCCCTCAGCCAACCATACTGTTACCCATTGGCCTCAGCCGCGCACACTGATCCCCATTGCCCTCAGCCGCACACACTGATCCCCATTCCACTCAGCCGCACACACTGATCCCCATTCCCCTCAGCCATCCATACTGATCCCCATTCCCCTCAGCCATCCATGGTTCCTCGGTCAGATCGTGGCTGCCCGGGGGGGGGGGGGGGGGGGGGGGGGGGGGGGGGGGGGGGGGGGGGGGGGGGTTAGGGGGTTGCTGGTTAAACTATGTGTGGATATTGTTGGTACTGTTGTCAATATATAGATGGATTCAGAAGAAAAAAAAATACACTGTGGATGATGAATGGATGAATCTGAGTCCCAAATGGCACCCTATTTTCTTATGAAGTGCACTACATTTGACCACACGGCCCATTCGGGACATACCAGATGTAATAAATTAGATGTGATGTCGAGCTTGGTATGTTCCAGTGTTGTTAGGGGGGGATTCAGTGTTTCACACTGACCAGGATGTTAGTAGCCGTGGCTTTAGGTAACCACACCACTGGTGGCTCTAGAACAGCACCCTATTTCCTAAAATACTGCACCTTTACCAGAACGGATGGTCTATGTAGGGGATAGGGTTCCATTTGGGCAATTCCACTGTTTCTGTCAATGGAAAGGTATTCACTGCAGTCTGATCAGAAGGTGATCCAAGCTCTGCCAAGGTGCTCAAATGTAATCATTTTGTATTCAATGATTGGTGACTGAAGTAATAAAAAAAAAAGTTGCATTCTGAACTCACTCGTCCATGGACATTGAAGGGATCTGATAGGTTGAAGCAGCAGGTTCTTGTTTTTTTTATTGGTTGAAATGAAGTTGACAGTGCCTCCTGTTGATTGGCCTCTAGCACCAGATCGAAACGACTCCATAGCCATTGCTTGTGTCCCAAATGGCACCATAAACCCTATGTAGTGCACTTTTGACCATCGTCCATAAGGCTTTAGTCAAAAGTAGGGTGCTAGGAAAGACTTGGTACAGTTGCTGTTTAGTAAGAGAAGAACGCAGCCATTTTGGATTCATACATTATCATCAGCACATTATTACGGAAGCCCCAAACCTCAAAGAAATTGAGGAAATTGAGCGGTACTATGTTATTATCATTCTAAACAACGCGGTTCTGTCGTTACAACTAGATGAAAAGTTGACTGATTTAGTCAGAACATTTGGCTTGTTGGTCAGCGTGTGGCAGTGTTTGGTTGTTTTGGTAGTTTGTCTACAGTTACGTGTGTGATGGCGAAGTGTTTCTCCCCCACGATGTAGGACAGCAACTGTTGGTGTGTTTGCTTCCACGCTCCAGGTTCAGTGTTGGGAATCATGAACATGGACCACTCAACCTCTTCACAGTGGAGCCCCCCCCCCCCCCCCCCCCCCCCCCCCCCCCC
>JACXGI010019013.1:0-12610 GCA_016801175.1 Esox masquinongy
ATACACAGTACTGAAACATCTCAACACGTTATCACGGTATGTTTCACAAAACTACCACTTTTGTTGGAAAAGGAGCATTAGCCACCCTGGAATACAATACATGTGATACAGTAACGTGATATGGTACAGTACTGTAAATACTCTAGATACAGTCTGAGTAGAGTAGAGAGTTGAAGACATACCTGTTTTCCAGTCGGAAGATGGCTCTTATGTCATCCGAAATAATGGTCCTTGCGTGGCCTCTTCGACCACGTCCTCCTCTCTCTCTCTGTCTTCCTCTTCCTCTGCCTCTAGCTCTCCCTGCCTCCATGCTTGCAAAGTTCTCAAAATGGCTTAACTGAGGCCTTTTTGTAGCTGGCTGATTGGTGTTCAGTTTTGTAAGTATTTTCAGGTGTGTGTCTACGTCTTTTCAATTAACCAATGTGTGTTGTATTTTGAATAGATGTGTTTTCCCAATGGTACCCTGAGATTTCATTTTTGAACTAAGTGTCTTATGTATGAAATAGTGCGTAGGGTCTAGGAGCAAGTGTGCTGCAGAAAGGAGCAAGTGTGTTACAGAATTGCAACTAAAGTGCAAAGCAGCACTTCTGTTTAAGGTATGGTTACACTTTGTTTAAGGTGTAGTAACAACAACTTCAAGTTACGTTACTTTGGTTTAAGCATGTGTCTATAGTGTTCAAGCAACAGGCAAAAACTGTAAAGATTCACTTTCAATTTAGGGCCTTATTCAATCCAACCTGCATTTTATACATGCTTTGACGTATGCTAGATTTTATTCTGAAGTTTTGTATAAGAACCTACTACCAAGGTGACCCCCCCATCCCCCACCGATACGGAGTGCTTTAACCTTTCAGAATAAGAGTCTTTGCAAGGGGCTGTGTCAGGTTTGAATGAATACCAGCCGTAGAGAGGGTTTGACACGTCTCATAACGTAGATAGTTTTCACGTAGAGACGCTACTGGCAAAAAGCCCTCTCATCTGGGCCAACAAGCAGGGCACCAGGTTGGGAATGGGGTTCAATTTGGAACGCAGAGGCCATTTCTGCTGCTTGGGGAAAAAAATGATTGTTATTCACACAAGTTTGTAGGGACGGAAAAATGGATGCAATCTAAATGTAAAACAAGTTGGCGCGTTCCCAGCTCCAGGCGGAAGCTAAGCATCTTTCGATGGATATCAACACTAAGGCCTGAAAAGGCATATTTTTGGCGATCAATCCTAAGTCATGCATATCTTACGGGCGAACGAGCGAGAATCCAATTTCGTCCAGTTTCTTGGTAATCCAACACAAGGCACTAACGGGTCCCCTCTCGACGCCACGTCTGTGAGCATGCACACGTATGTGCTCTATCTGTCATGCACGCACACGCAAACACACATCCCACTGAAGTGGCATGGTGTAGACGTGTTCAAAGATACAACCACCACCATATTTTAGGTTCTCAGCATCCATTAGCTGCGTGAGGCTGTTATAACTGTACATTCGGAGAGAGTGAAGGTGTGGGAGAGGGATGGAGGGTGGGGAAAGGTAGGGCATGGAAGGGAGAGGGGGAGGGAAAGATGGGGGGGGGAGAGGGGAAGAGGGGGAAGGGAGGGAGAGAGGGAAGGAAGATATAGAGGGAGAGAGGATAGCTGGGACAGGGGTAATTGAAGCAAATTGAGATGTCGGAAGAAAAACGAGGGGGTGATAGAAAACGTTATGGATGATAAAATATGATTGTTGAAGGGGATAGGGTCAAAACTCTGTGTCCGCTACTTTAGTAATACGAGGGGTTAAGATTGTTGAAGGGGATAGGGTCAAAACTCTGTGTCCGCTACTTTAGTAATACGAGGGGTTAAGATTGTTGAAGGGGATAGGGTCAAAACTCTGTGTCCGCTACTTTAGTAATACGAGGGGTTAAGATTGTTGAAGGGGATACGGTCAAAACTCTGTGTCCGCTACTTTAGGTTCATTGGTGAGTTTTCCCAGAAACCTAATTAAACATAATAGACTATAAACTATAAATAAACTATCCCAAAAAACAATATAATCTACTTGAGAGAATTTATTACAAGCGTGCGGGTGATACAACAGTTGTTACACATGAAGTGTTCAGCAACATACAGCTCCGGAAAAAATTAAGAGACGACTTTAGGAATCCTTTTGTAATGAAACATGAACCAGCTCCAAGTTACCTCCTCCTGACTTCTCCACTGACCATGGGTGTGTCTAGTCTTGGCTTAGGGCCTATCTGACCAGTCTAATTCAGCTTCTCCATACCTGCCTAACCTCCACCCTGTGTGTCTGATCACATGCCACCACTGTCAATACTATACAGATGCTTCTGTACGGTCTCCATACAGGTTCTAAGGTCATGCCTTAATCACCCTGTCTGGAGCCATGAGTAGATCGCTCTGTCTTACAATATAATGCCGGGAAGCATAGATTGGAATGAGTCCCTAGTTGATAAGAGTGGCTAAACAATGCTAGTCTGGTGATTCTCAGGTTAGTTAATCCAACTCCAACTAGCCTGACGGATGAGTCATCAAAATGCATCCTCTCACAGAATGTGCTTATAACAGAACTGTCATGTAGCTGGTTTGTTCATGCCTAGATGAGTATATTCTAAGACACAGAATAAATCAATTTCACTAGTATATTATGAATTAAAAAGGTAAGATTACATTTGTTGTAACGGTAATGTAACATTTACAAAACATGTAACATTTACAAAATCTTCTACAAAGTTCACTACGTAGGCCTGTAAATCAGGGAAAATGAACTTGCAGACGTGCTGACGTGTGCGTGTGTGTGTGTGTGTGTGTGTGTGTGTGTCTGAAGGGATGGGCCCTGACATTTCCAACCCTTAACCATCAGTTAATTGATTTAATTACAGATGTGTTAATTTGCCATTTAACTTAAATGTTAAAACCAAGTTTTTTTTAACAAACTCACATCTACACAGCAAAATATTATCAATGTTCTGTTTTTGTTCATTTTAATACCGTCAGATGTGTACACTAAGCACCTGCAGCAAAGGTGAGAAATAACCCAGTAAACAAGATTCTCCTGCTTCTAGCTTATTTTTTTCTAATTCTCCAGAAGACTGCTGATAATTTTATCCAGGTCACTTAGTTTTTAGGCTTTTTTTGTCTGGTGCAGTTGTGATACAAATCAAACTACCACCCTGTTTCCAAAAATGTTGGAAAAGGTGCGTAAAATGCAAATAAAAACAGAATGCAATGATGTGCAAATCGTTTATCCCTTTATTTAATTGAAAATAGTACAAAGACAACATATCAAATGTTGAAACAGAGAAATGTTATTGTTTTTGGAAAAATACCAGCCCGTTTTGAATTTGATGCCAGCAAAACGTTTCAAAAAAGTTGGGACAGGGGCATGTTTAACACTGTGCTGCATCAGGTTCCAGGTTTTTGGTTTCAAGGTTTATTTGTCAAATGCACTGAACAACACACCATCATCCTGCACAATGACATTCTTGTGACATGGCACCTGACAACTATGTAGTGGGAGTTAAGAAGAAGAATATATAAGCAAAATATAGCCAGACAAAAATAATAATAAAATAAAGCAACAATTTACCTAATACTGTACACTAGCAGCAGTTTAAAGAAAGAGTACTGTAAACTAGCAGCAATCTGGGGAGTATTATTGAACATTTAGATATGGCAAGTATGGCAGTAATATACAGCTCTGGAAAAAATGAAGAGACCACTGCACCTTTTTCTTTCCTTTCCAAAAAAGTTGGAAATGAAGGTTTTGAGTGAGGAACAGAAGGGTTAAAATTAAGAGACGACTGCAAATTGAACGCTTCTGTTTCTCACTCAAAACTTTCCTTTTCAACTTTTTTGGAAAGGAAAGAAAAAGGTGCAGTGGTCTCTTCATTTTTTCCAGAGCAGGATAGAGTAGGATGAGAGTATGAACGATATGGTAGAAGTACTGAATATTATAGATACATATGAGTGTAATATGCCTATGAATGGTACATACAAAGGAATATTCTAATGCCAATTAAAAGTACCCGAAAGGACATCAGAGCAACGGGAATGTTCGTGTGTGATCAGTATGATCATGGATCAGTGTTGCTGGTTGAGGAGCCTTATGGTCTGAGGGGAAAAACTGTTTTGGAATCTGGAAGTGCGTGCCCTGATGCTCCGGTAGCGTCTACCAGATGGCAGCAGTGTGAACAGACCATAGCCTGGGTGGCTGTGGACTTTGATGATGTTCTGTGCTTTCCTAAGGCATTGTGTATGGTAAATGCCTTGCACGGAGGGGAGATGGCTCCGCAGACTTCACCACCCTCTGGAGGGTCTTGCGGTCCGCAGCGGAGCAGCAGCCATACCAGGCAGTAATGCAGCCTGGGAGGATACTTTTTAGTGGTGCCCCTGTAGAAGTTGGTGAGAGTTTTTACAGACTGACAAATTTCTTGAGTCTCCCCCCGGAAGTATAGTCGTTTTTGGTCAGTTTTCACTGCTGATTTGGCTTGTCTGGACGAAGTGAGGTCATCTTCGATGAACACACCGAGAAACATTCCATACTTGAACTAGTGAGAAAAGGTTTGCGACGTCGCAGAGGTGAATTAGGTGAAAAGCAGTCACGCGGGAGAAAACCCAACAAGAGCGTACCGAAAGTAAATATTGCCTAGACACGCCGTCCACTCGGTCAACACAGATTAACCAGACGGCTGCTCATTTGTCGATCGGCTTTTCTTCCTTTACATTTCGTCCTTATCCACTTACAACAGGAGGTACATACATATTCACTCGGCCGTCTCCTCTCTCCCCCTTCCGTCATTTTGATGTAATGTAATTACTTTGGGTGCGATCATGTCTTACATTGGGAGCGTCACAGATGTCAGCAGCGGCCTGCTGTCGCTTTCTATTCGTCACTTGTTTATGTGCAGGTTTGTCAGTGAGCACCTTTAGCTCCATTATTGCACAGTGCCACAGGCATCAGCAGCACCACACATCATTTACCACATTACAATGAATTATGCATCAGTCTCTGTGCAGGGAATCGCTACGAACGTGTGTGTGTGTGCGCGTGTGCGTGCATGTGTGTGTGTGTGTGGCAGGCCAAGCCACTGGAGACAAGAGACACACGGACTACCGTGGAGGAATTGTAATGAAGGGGTTGCGTCCGCTGTTCTGTTGAGCTCATGCCATGGAGCTGCTGAACGGCTGCATCTGATTAGGTTTAAGGGCGTTCTGGACTGTGCGTTAACGCCCGATAACGCCCGATACATCAGCACGGGAGAATTTCTTCTGGACACGTTTCTATTTGTTAATGCGTGAATACATTTCCAACAGTAGATCTGTCTGATTATGGCCTGTTATGGCCTGTTTCAAAGCGGTAATAGATTAGGGGCTTTAGGCGTTCAGTTGAGAAAATAATAGGAATGTTATTTCCACTCCACAAATAGATCTCATGTTTCCGGCGTTCCACATATTTGGTTTTTTTCCAGAGAACACATAACCGTCGTTGATTGTCCCTTGAGTGTTTGCTGTTTGATAAATACCCAGATCATCACTACAAATGCCACCCTATCCCCTACACAGTGCATTTTGTTTCACCAGGGGCCTGTGGCAATAGGGTGCTGTTTGGGAAGCATCCTAGGGTTTTGTCAGTGAAGGACGGGGAGGTGCTCGGCTCCCAGAGATGTGAACAGAGGACATTGGTGCTGGACGGGTTTGGCGTCTGAGAGGTTATCTTCACATTGGTGGAAGTCAATGTCTCCGCCTGTGTGCATGTGTTTCTCTCTACCTTTGTGTGTGCTTCTGTGTGTCTGTGTGTGGGCGTATGTGTGTGTGTGTGTGTGGCTCTATACCTCTCTTTTCACCTGTTTCTGTGTCAATTATTTAAAAGAAAATATACATTTGTTATTTTTTATAATTTTTTTAAATAGTATTTCTACAATTTCCACTCCTCTATTTTTGATTTTCTCTCTTCCCACACTCAATTAAATTTAGGCAAATTAGGCAAAGGGAACATTTGTGTACAAGAAAAAATAAGTGAAATGAATAGTTTGAAATTACACATTGAAAAGCTTAAAAAGGATAACGAAATGTTGAGGATTATAAGCTATGAACAGCACTGAGAATTGTGGGAATTAAGTATAATTGGCAAGGTGGAATAAATAAATAAATATTGGTTGTTTACAATGTTTGTGCTTCACTGATTGCCCTTTTCTAATGGCAGTGGGTCACAGATCTTGCAGCTACTTTGCACATTGTGATATTTTGCATAACAGATATGGGAGTTTGAAATGCTTTTCTACTTATTTGTTTGTCTATGTAGACTGTGGGAAAACTGAATGTGTCTCTAATATGGTTGCATATTTTGCACGAAATTAGGAAGTGCAGCTCCCTTTTGACCTCATTTCACTAAAAATAATAAAGACTTAAAATTATAAATGTTTAACATAATAAGAGGGAAACTCCCAATCCACTGCCACATAACAGTCATCTGGGTGCGGCATAGGACCAGTTTGTACCAAACCACACCGCAGTTATGAGGTGAACTGAAACTTGACAATTATGAATGAGGTGGATGATAATTGTCAGGGGTGGGAATGAGGCGGAAGTTTGTAATCTTGCCATGAGACCACAGAGAGGTTCACGACGTGTCTCAAAGGGAGTAGGAGGGGTTCACGATCCGTCTCAAAGAGAGTAGGAGATGTTCACGACCCATCTCAAAGAGAGTAGGAGAGGTTCACGACCCGTCTCAAAGAGAGTAGGAGAGGTTCACGACGTGTCTCAAACAGAGTAGGAGAGGTTCACGACCCGTCTCAAAGAGAGGTGGAGAGGTTCACGACCCGTCTCAAAGAGAGTAGGAGAGGTTCACGACCCGTCTCAAAGAGAGTAGGAGAGGTTCACGACCCGTCTCAAAGAAAGTAGGAGAGGTTCACGACCCGTCTCAAAGAGAGGTGGAGAGGTTCACGACCCGTCTCAAAGAGAGTAGGAGAGGTTTACGACCCGTCTCAAAGAGAGTAGGAGAGGTTCACGACCCGTCTCAAAGGGAGTAGGAGAGGTTCACGACCCGTCTCAGAGAGAGGTGGAGAGGTTCACGACCCATCTCAAAGGTCCTACCTTACCTGCCTTTTGGCTGATTGATGTCTTCTGCCCAGCTGATAGAAAGAACAGATTGACTACCGATTGTTTCCCTTGAGCACAATTTAGTTTAGAGCGTTTTACATCGTAGGGCCAAAATTAATACTTAATTTAGTTTAATCATATCTACAAACATATAAATATAACAATGTTATATTTCCTTGTGCGTGCTCATATACCTGTGTCTTTAGTGTAGACACACTGACTAACAGTGTCCACTGAAAGGTTTTTGAAGATAATTTGTCCCCTAGTTAAACCAGTCTCTTTAAATTCCTCTGTGCACTACCTGTCATTGCCAAATAAAACTATAGCACATAACATGGAATACAGGGACTGGAAACTTAGTTAATTATTGCTATGTACCCAGAATACCTTTTCCTTAGGCACAAAAAACAGTGCGATGAAGTAGTGCAACTATTCCTAGCAACATTAAAAGTATTAATAATAATTTTATACATGATTCCATGCATTCGTCCACCATCTTCAAATACGGCGCTGGAACGAGGGCGAAGTGATCCTGGGGGCCTCCTGGTCTTCTGTACTGGAAAGTGAAGTTGACATTTATGGCACCTGAAGGTGACAGTCTGTATTGGGTGTGCCAGCTACTGTAGGTTGGCTGTATCAGCATTCATTTGAAAAGCTCGTGGAACGTTCTTCTGAGGTGTGCGCAGCACACATTTATTTGCCAGTGGAGCTCACCAACGTGTTCACCGACAGCCTGGTCCGTGGACTCAATGCAGGTCGCAAACTGGTTCACCCTCCCCCACCCACCTCAATTAGTCGTCTTGCCATTTCTGGAGCGAGTATTAATTAGTGACCAGTGTCTGGGGATAAGCACATTAGCTAATTTTAATGAGATGTCTGACCTTTTGTTTGCAACTGAACTGGAGAGAGGGGAAATGGAAGGAAATTCTATGTCCCATGGGACCAGAGGGTTTATTTACTAACGCGATGTGATGTTATGCCACCCTACAGACAACTTTACACAATAGCAAAAAAAAGACGCTTGAAAGAAGTTGTTTAAAAGTCATGGCCATGTTAAGCATCCAGAGTTTGGCCCACGTAACAGATTGTTGGCTGATTAGCTAGGACAACAGCAATTGCGAGTAAGGTATCTGAAGAGTTCCAAACAACCCACCGTTACAACTACTCCACTGTGGAATCAACACTATGAGTGTTAAAAGTGGATCTATATAAACACTGGACCAGTGTTTACATAGATGTTACTGGCTTTACTGCAGTGTTTGATTTCCTGCTGCTGCTCCTGCCTGTGTATAACTGTGACAGTTTTGGGTCTGCTATTTCCAGTGTGAGGTCCTAGCCTGACTGTCGGAGATGTGTTCGTCTGTCCTGGTTTTTAAGTTGTTCTTTCTTAACCTTTGCTGTCGTTCTGCCTGCCTTGGTAGAGAAGTGTTTTGTTCCTTCTTTGACCATCTCCCTCCACTCAATGGGGGAGTACACAGATTAGGGACAGAGGTCCAGATTTCCTGCTGTGTGATGTACCGATTGTTCAGTCAGTGGGGTGGTGTTTAATTTTCAGTCCTTTTCCTCTCATGGTTAGTATCTCATTGGTGTCAGTTGCCTGTGGACAGAGCAGGTAGATGTCTATTCAGGCCGTCAGAACTTGCCCAGGTGTAGCTTGGCACCAAGTCCCTGTCTCGGTCTCGGAGTTGATATCCGTCAACGATGTCTGACAGCACAAATCTCGCAGGACACTTTATATGTTTGATCTAATGCACTCTACTTTCATAGAGCGACTGGGAGAGCTGGTAGACCAAAAACTAGACTAGACAACCATTTCCATAACGAAAACAAGAACCTGCAGTTGAGCATGATGGGAAATATGATAATGAACGGCCTGGTTTTAAAGTGACATGGATGAGCTTCAGCCCCCTCTGTTAGGATGAAATTAGGCCCTGAAACTGAAACCGTCACAATACATTTGATATAGGTTTGAAATGTTTATTTCAGAAGAAAACACGTTAACTTAACCCTTAATTTGGCGAGGGCCAGAGGACCAAAATTGTATGTTTCTCTCAGTACTGATTACATTCACAGGTGATGATGAAACGTCTCACGCGCAACGAGGCGGACAGGTTTAATAGTCCTTATGCAGAACAATTTTTAACACTCTCGGTGTTAACATTTAACACCGATCCAGTGTATATATATAGTGGGTCCACTTTAAAAGTGAACAATTTGCTGTGTAATGTTGGTGTCACAACTCAGAGAGAGGCAGGACAAAACTGTAAAGTAACAGTAACCAGAGATTTTAATTCAAAGACTTCAGTCATAACACACCAAGGCCTAACAGGACTCACCAGGAACATAAACATGACATGCAACAATGACCAACAGACAGGCAACTAGGTATACTAAATAGGGAGGTGATGAGGGGATAACGAGACACAGGTGAGAAGACTAAGCTAGACACAGGATGAAATCAATGAACTCAATGAAAACAATACTGACATAGAAATAGAATGACTAGAATCTAAAAACAATTGACATAGAAATATAACAACCATCACGGCTGTTACAGTTGGAGTCAGAATCACCACTTTGACCGCGCTTGCCCTTAAAAGAGATAATGTACATAGGCGGGTGTGTACATGTGCTTAGTAGATACCGCAGCTCAGGCAATTGCAGTTCATTCCAGTTCATTTTCTTTTTGTGCTGACCAGCCTGGGAGGGCAGGAGAGACAGGGTGAGAAAAAGGGTGTAAGAGAGGGAGGTGAGCGAGGGGGGGTGAGATAGGGGTTTAGAGGGAGCGAGAAAGGGGAAAGATGGCAGTCAATAATTGAGGAGTATTACAGTCAAGGTCGACTTGACAGAGACATATCTTATAACACACATGCATGCACACACACACACACACACACACACACCTCTACTTAATTAATAGTGTTAAGCCAGTGTCCTGTTAAGCTCTGAGATCGGCTCAGTAGAATTAATAATCTTTATGTGTAACAAAACGGTTTGTGTGTATGTGTGTGTGTGTGTGCGAGAAAGAGAGAGAGAAAGAGAGAGAGATAGAGAGAAACGGAGAGAGACTAAGAAACAATGAAACAGTGTGTGTGTGTGTGTGTGTGTGTGTGTGTGTGCAACCAAACTCTCAGAAAACATCCAAATCCATGTGTTTGACTGTTAAACACACATTTCTTTTTTACCAGCTGATCCTTCTCACTATATGTCTGAGTAAATATTAATCTCTATCATCTTTCTACCCCTAAATATTTCTCTCCATCTTTTTCATTCTTTTTTGCCATCTCTCTCTTCCTCTCTCCGCCTGTTCCTTTTGCCCTGTCTCAATTCAATACGCTTTATTGAGATGGAAAGGTAGGTTACTTACAATGTCAAAGTCTACATGAAATAACAGTAGTCAGACCAATGGCAAAATGGGCAATGATAATGACAATAATATGACAACAATTTCATTATCGACAACATCTGCAACTCAAACAATAATGACAGAGAGTTGTACTGCAATATAATACTAAATTTGTGGGATACTAGTGTTAAAATGGGTAAAATACATGAGAAACCAATCAAATTGTTTCATTGCCTGTCCCGCAGATTTGGGTAAAAGGCCGCATATGCCTACCAAATATACACATTCTGCAATATTTTTTTCTTCTTTTATGGTTTCAAATTTATTGTAATTACTGATAATTTAGGTAAGAAAATAAAGTTTCTCTCAGGTCCGAGTATTTGTCAAAGTGTAATAGAAAATGCATCTCGGTCTCCACCTCTCTCGGGGGGCAGAGTGGTCGTAACGTGTCCTCTCTGGTGACCTGGTTCACCTGTGAGGACCAACCCCTATGGTCAGGTTGTGCTCACCGAGTCTGTACGTTGTCATTTTCATTCTCAGTTTTCCATCAGACACTGAGGTCAGATAATTGGCCGCTGTGTATTGTCTGTTCAGAGCCAAATAGCGCAGGAGTTTACTTTGAGATTTCCCAGTAGTCAACCTAAATTTCATTTTCTCTGGTAATAATCTTTTTCTATTTTCAAAACCTTTCCAGGCACACAAAAACATTCCCATCGAACCCTACATTTCATGTTCTAATATGTCTACTGAAATAGTATTTAAACCCGGATCTGACACGTAACCAAAGTGCACTTGGTAGGCTCGGAGGGATTTGGGCCAATGAAGAGGGAGGGGAAGAGATCGATGTGGCGTCCCCCGGCCTCGGCGGACAGAGGGGCGGTTAGCCACGGCAAATTAATCTGGTGCTCTGCGATCCGCCCCACCTGTCTCCTATTACACTGAGCCACAACCCTGACAAGACACCGCTAATAGATAATGTATAGTGTGTGTGTGTGTGTGTGTGTGTGCGTGCGTGCGTGCGTGCGTGCGTGTGAGAGATATGTGATGAGATAGCAGAGATACAGAGGTGAGGTAAGCCAGTGAAACCTGGCTGAATACAATAAGAGGAGGGAGTATTAAAGGAAAGAAAGGGAGAGAGAGGGAGAGAGGGAGGGAGAGAGAGGGGGAGAAACTACGAACAGTGTCTGATTACAGCCACATTAAAATGGCCCTCCAAAGAACACATACTTTAAATGAAACACATTCAAAGCAAGGACCATTATTTAACACCCCGACATCTTAAAGACGAGCCCAGAGCGGCAAAGAACAAAAAAACAATTCAAACTCAAGCACTTTTTGGAAAGGATCATACCTTCAGTGATATTGGGGGAATGAATATTACATTTAAAATATTAATAATGATGGCATCTAACAAAATTACTGGAAATAGTTCTAGAAAATCAAATTTTCTATCTTGAAATGATTCAACCTAACATTGATTGTAGGCTATTTCCTTCAAATTTGGAATAACAGACTAAATACAGAATACATACAGGTCTAAGGCACTATAATCTGCGAGTACAAAGTTATGCCATTGTTTTAAATTGAATTTTGCATAGATAATTTTATGTTTTGATATAGAATTGTAGGACCTATGTAGCTTTTCCAAAAAATGCATGGAACATTATTTGATATGATAATAAAATTGTCTTGAGTGCTATCGCGCATAAAAGCAGATTTTATTTTAAAATTGACCAATTTTTCCATAAAATGTGGAGAAAACAAAAGTTTGTCTATTTTCTACCAAAAAGATTTGAAAAAAAGCATAAAAAATCATCAGGCCCACGTGATGATAGATCGCTTAATTAACGCAGGAATGTCTTACAGGGTATTTGAAAATGCTTTAACAGTGAGCTGGACAAAAACAAATCTGACAAGAAACAAAAGCTCCTTTAATAGAGAACCTCAATTGATCTTGGTGTTTTGTCCTAGACAAGGCTTAATCTGTGCCTTCGATGTGGGCCCTCAATATTTGACCCAGTTTTAAGTTGTTTCATGGTGATCCCTGAAGCCTTGTTAATGGTATCTTTAACATGATCAATAGACTGCAGTAAACTAACTCTCCAGTGATCATTAACTTTATGGCTTGTAAGGACAATGTGTGTGTGTGTGTGTGTGTGTGTGTGTGTGTGT
>JACXGI010019014.1:0-12543 GCA_016801175.1 Esox masquinongy
AGCAGCCTCCTGCTGTGCCACTGTCTCCTCATTCCCTTCCTCTTCCTCCCTCTCTCTCTCCCTCCCCCATCTCTCTATTTCCTTCTCTTTTTCTCTCTCCCTCCCCCTCTTCTCTGTCTGGCTACCACCCCCTCCTATCAGCCTCCCTCTTCTCTTCCCTTTCAGACAAAGGTGAGCAGACGACACCTCAGACAGCACGGATCAAACCAGAGCCCAGAGCATGCATATCATTACTGACACACACACACACACACACACACACACACACATACACACACACACACACACACACACACACACACAGAGACAGTCACTCCCTGACAAATGATGAGAGTCACACACACCTCCAATGGCAGACAGACAATGAGCTCCAATCACCATCATCATCACCTTCATCTCCTCCACTTGTATCTGCTCTGACTAACGAAACAAACCACCAGAGATGTGATGATGTAGGACAGAGAGCCGCTCAGCAGACAAGCAGTAAGGCAGCTTGTCAAGACTGAAAAGAAAGGAATAAACGGGAATAGAAAGAGGAATACAAAGACAACGGAACAGAGAAAAAGCGAGCGAGAAAGGAAGAGAGAGGTTCATAGTTTTAGTGGGCATTTAAAGCAGATATATCTCTTTGCGAATGCCCCTTTGGGACATTATTCACTGCTCATGCATTACTCTTCACTGATTTGTGTGTGTGTGTGTGTGTGTGTGTGTGTGTGTGTGTGTGTGTGTTTGTGGACTTGTTTAAGCAGGTGTTCAAGGGGCAAATAGCAATCCATAAAATTCTATTGGACATTTCCCCAACTGATGCAGAGGCACAAGCACAAATTGCCCCATTAATGCACACACACACACACACACACACACACACACATACACACACACACACACACACACACACACACACGCACACGCATATGCACAAACACACCTAATTGTATGGTACGCTTTGAGACATTCCCTGATCTTAGTCATGATATCCCCAAAGACATGACGAGCTTAGATTGAGATATAATAGCAAAACTAGATCCCAGGCCTCTATCGGAAATCAGGATAGGTCATCAATCCACTCTGAAAGGCTGTGTGGCTAAAGGTCATTATATGAATGTGTTGTTGCTGTTTTCTCTCCATAAACAACAGAACAGACAGTAACCCAGTTATGCTCCCAACACACAGGATATGACCTGAACTAACCGATGTGGAGGAACAGAGGGAAAGGCACGGAAACAGAGATGCACACATACAGCAGAGAATAACGGCAGTCTTAAGACAGGAGCCAGTTATAAAGAATAAGGAGTGAGGCAAATTCTGAAAGTGACTGCTTTGTGTGCTTTTTTTATCTTTCCTTCTCACCATCTTGGTTTCTTTTTTGGTTTTCACTCTGAGGCATTCCATGTGGAGAGCGGACCCCAGAAAACAGGAGAGAGGGAGGGAGTGAAAGATAAGGGGAGAGGAGGGGAGGAGAGGAGGGGAGGAGAGGGGAAGCCAGGCTTGGAAATGAAATCAAAAAGTCAGAGTCGCAGGTACTATGCCTCATTATTGACATGACAACAGAAGGAATACAGACAGAAATGAAGAAAGGATGAGGAAATGAAGAGGGGAGAAGAGGAACTAAAGAAGGGACAAAAGGAAATAAAGAAGGGACAAGAGGAAATTAAGACAGAATGAAGGGAGAACAAGAAGAAATGAAGAGAGAACAAGAGAAAATAAAGAGAGAACAAAAAGAAATAGAGTGGACAAGAGGAAATAAAAATAGCACAAGAGGAAATGAATAGAGGAAAAGAGGAAATGAACGGGGACAAGAGAACATATAGCAAGAAGATACAAAGGACATGAAGATAACAAGTAAACATCAAATTGACAATTGAGTCTGGTTGGTTATAATAGGACGTAGGCATTTATTCTTCCCAGCAAGGATAGCAGGAGGGTTCTCCAAAATGTGAAAGTACGGCAAAAGAAGCTCACCGATTATCTCATTAGTCATGTCAGGTTTCTCATATTTATAGTTGAGAGAAGTCCACAGAAATCACAATCATCTTTGTTCAGGGAGGGGATATCACACTCCTCCAGAATGGTCTGCATGCTTAAATGGCTAGGGGCCATAAGATATTTGTAAGGGTGTAGTTAAGGTACATTCATTCTGCTTCATTTAAAACTCTTTTAGTAGTGACATCTAAGGTTTATACATAACTTCAAATAAAATGAACAAAAACAAACTAATTAGCAGTGGTGTGCATTCATGGAATACACTACACTGTCGTACTGTCTGTTGTATGAAGTCAAGCCATTTCAGTTTGTTGACAACATGAAGAGGAGGATGGCATGGGCCTTCCCCCAGGGGGTTGAGTCCAAAAAGTATTTCGAATTGCGCACCAAACATACACAAATAGCAGCATACCACACATCGTTGTATTAATACTAAATTAAGTTAATATATTAACTTAATTTAACTTAATAAATTAACTTAATTTATATAATATTAAATTAAGTTAATATTGGCACATTGATTGAACCAAAATAGCTTTTTTTTATTTCTATGTTAAGTTTTCACTGCTGTATGTTATACAAATAGGTTATTTGTGTTAAAAAGGTGCTTGAATAGTGGAGGGAGGTCTGTGTGTGTGTATTAGTTGTCTCCTATTCACAGCTGTACAATCACTTATCTATATGATATAAATAATGGCTTATAAGCTTTTGGATTGAGTTTATTAATTAAAATATATTAAGAAGTTCTAAAAGGATTACACAGATCTCATCAATAGAAATTCTGTTTTTTTTAAGCAATTTTACACTAAAGGGCGTGGTAAAGAACTTTTTAACCATGACTGTGCTGCTGTTGTAGGTACAAAGAGATCCAATCTGAGATGACTTTAGAACTAGGTTGGAGAAGAACTTTGGAACCAACGGGACTCTTCCTAGAGATGGCCGTCCATCCAAACTAAGTAACCGGGTCAGAAGGGCCTTGGTCAGGTAGGTGACCAGCAACTTAAAGGCCACTCTAACAGAGCTTCAGAGTTTCTCTGCAGAAATGGGAGAACCTGTCAGAAGAACAACCATCTCTGAAGCACTCCATCAGTCAGGTCTTTATAGGTAAGTGCCAAGACCGCAGCCCTACGTGACGAGTGACCCAAAGCACAACATGGTGGAAAAGATGGCTAACATGATCTTGAGCAGTGAAGGACAAAGTGCATACATACACATATTGGCACTTCATTATTTTTATCTCCAAATGCAGGCACATTATTTCACTGGAGGAACCTGAGCAGGCAGAGTGAGGAAGAGAAACTCTATTATTGTAATTTATTACATAAAAAAACTAAGACCTGTACCAGTTATACAAATGGAAACAACACAGCTAAATCCATACCTGCTCATGTCTATTATTAAGAGCTACAGTAAAGGAGCAATTCACCACTACAGTAAGGACTGAGGCACCGGCATCTGGAGCAAAGAATGTGTGTGTGTGTGTGTGTCTCTGTGTCTCCTTGCGGGTATGTGTGTCTCTGTGGATGTGTGTGTGAGGTCAACCCCGTAAAAATCCACAGACAGGTGCTGGTTACTTCAGACACACTGTCATGCGTGGCTGGAGCAGTGTGAGGTGATGTATCTAGACGTGGACTCTGTCTGACTCCACAGCTCAAAGCCTCTAAGTACCTCTCCTCCCAGCATCTAGAGACCCATACCCTTTCTCTCTCTCTCAGCTCCCTCTTTTTCCTGTCTAAACATGTTCTTTAAACAAGTGTCCCATGTTTTACCTCAATAAGGGTGAATGGAACGAGTGCACACTTCAGAGTGAAAGGAAGAGAATTGGAGCCCAGTCAGGAAGTGAGGGGTAGGTCTGCCAGGGAGGTCTGGACACGGCCTTACTGCTCCTCTCTGCCTTCTGATTGGCTGGCCTCTAGGTGACCTGGGGCTGCTGGGAAAAGGAGAACACAGAGACACAGAATGTCATATCAGTGAGATCTGCACTCTCATTAGATAAAGACTTGTGAAAAGTGTTGTTATTGGACAGGGCTCTCTATGGTTATGATTGGGTAGGCTTTGTGATTTTGAAACGACATTACTTATTACAGACCTGTTTCACATCTTTATGTGTTAGGTGTGTGTGCCCGTCCTACCCTTCCCAAGTGTGTCGAATCTGGTCTGATGCTTTCACCACTTGAATGTCACACAGCTCTGCAGCATCTGTGTTCTCTGCTCCTGCCATTCATCCATAGCCTATCGACACCAAGCAGTCCCTCCCACAAAGCCAACATGCCTCACCCACGCACAGAAACACACACACTTTTGTCGTCGTCAGTGGAGTGTGAGAGGTGGAGTGTGAGAGGTGGTGTGAGATTTGGAGTGTGAGAGACCGAGTATGGGAGTGTTGGAAAGTAAGAGGTGGAGTATGAGAGGTGGAGCTAGTGAAGTAAAAGATAAGTGTGACTAATAACTTCATGTTGCTGCCGGAGACACAGCTCCTACAGCTCTTAGCCAAGCCATAGAACACAGCTCACATACACGCACACACACACACTAACGAGCGTGCGCAAACACACACACACACACACACACACACACAACACCCATACTCTCAAAACCTAGGCCTCACATGGCTGGAATGGAAGAGAGATGAATGAGGAAGACTTCTGGGACATAGATGTGGATGGTAATGTGTCTGTGATCCTAGTTCAACTATACATGTGAGAACTAGGTCCAAAAGTGGTGGATTGGATGACACAAGAGTTTTTAACGGAGTATACTGTCTTTCTATTCCTTTTTTTATTTTAAGATTAAGATAGCAATTTGATATGGAGTTTTAGGATGTATATATGTAGGTATCCCACTACATACAGTTGTGCTCATAAGTTTGTACACCTTGGCAGAAATTGTGAAATTTTGGTATTGATGTTGAAAATGTGACTGATCATGCAAAGAAACTGTCTTTTATATCAGGATAGAGATCATATGAAGCCATTTTTTATCACATAGTTGTTTGGCTCCTTTTTAAATCATAATGATAACAGAAATCATCCAAATGGCCCTGATCAAAAGTTTACATACCCTTGAATGTTTAGCCTTGTTACAGACACACAGGGTGACACACACAGGTGAAAATGGCAATTAAAGGTGAATTTCCCACACCTGTGGCTTTTTAAATTGCAATTAGTGTCTGTGTATACATAGTCAATGAGTTTGTTAGCTATCACGTGGATGCACTGAGCAGGCTAAATACTGAGCCATGGGGAGCAGAAAAGAACTGTCAAAAGACCTGCATAACAAGGTAATGGAACTTTATAAAGCTGGAAAAGGATATAAAAAGATATCCAAAGCCTTTCAAATGCCAGTCAGTACTGTGGAAAAATTGGGGATCTCTTGATACCAAGCTAAGGTCAGGTAGAACAAGAAAGATTTCAGCCAAAACTGCCAGAAGAATTGTTCGGGGTATGAAGAAAAACCCACAAGTAACCTCAGGAGAAATACAGGCTGCTCTGGAAAAAGACGGTGTGGTTGAGCTTCATAGTCAAGTTGCCAGAAAGAAGCCTTTACTGCGCCAATGCCTCAAAAAAGCCTGGTTACAATATGCCCGACAACATCTTGACATGCCTCACAGCTTCTAGCACAATGTAATTTGGAGTGATGAGACCAAAATAGAGCGTCATGGTCACAACCATAAGCGCCATGTTTGGAGAGGGGTCAACAAGGCTTATAGTGAACAGAATACCATCCCCACTGTGAAGCATGGTGGTGGCTCACTGATGATTTGGGGGGGTGTGAGCTCTAAAGGCATGGGGAATCTTGTGAAAATTGATGGCAAGATGAATGCAGAATGTTATCAGAAAATACTGGCAGACAATTTGCATTCTTCTGCACAAAAGCTGCACATGGGACGCTCTTGGACTTTCCAGCACAACAATGACCCTAAGCACAAGGCCAAGTTGACCCTCCAGTGGTTACATCAGAAAAAGGTAAAGGTTCTGGAGTGGCCATCACAGTCTTCTGACCTTAATATCATCAAGCCACTCTTGGGAGATCTCAAACGTGCGGTTTTATGCAAGACAACCAAAGACTTTGCATGACCTGGAGGCATGAATGGGCACCTGCTAGAGTTGGAGAGTAACGGATTACAAGTAATCCGTTACATGTAACGGACTACAAAGAAACCGTGACTGTAATCCGTTATGTTACCAAAAATCGGATTACAGGTACTTTTCAAAAAAATTATGATTACTTTTGGATTACTACAATTGAAAAAGAATAGGTGCGCGAAATAATTATGACACGTTGCATGCTTGATTTTTTTATTTAATGTTTTAAAAACAATTGAGCGCCTGTGTGTGATCATCATGCGCGCATAACCAGTTTAGTGGCTGAAGCCTAGTTTAATTGGTAATAACAGAGTGTATCTACAACAATATTAGCCAAACCATTTAAATTTGATTTAGTTATCCACTCGACGCATCTTTCTCAGCACAATGATAGGCGTTAGGCATACCTCGTGTTATATATTTTTCAAGTTTCAAGGTTTATTTGTCAAATACACCGAACAACACAGCCAATAGTTGCACTGAACAACTCAGACAGGAAATGTTTTTGATGATTAGGCAACTATTTGTTAGATAGCTGTGACATGGGGCTGCCTTCAAGATAAAACATTATATGGGATTAATCACGATATTTAAGGAGAAAAGGTGTGTTGAGAAGCACTCTGCCGAAGGATGATGATTTGCATTTGGCGCAACCACCTCAACTCCGTCCAAACAGGTAGGCCATGTGGTTCTGCTTTCTTTGCATCTCAGAATATTGCATCCTTTGGTGATCATTGGCTGCTGACGACATTGACTTTAAGCTAAGAGTGCAGGTGTATAACCACGGTTTATTTATTTAATTTGCGTATGGAAAATCTACCGCTGGTGGCCCTAATAATCACACGTTACGTTCGCGCGGGTAAAACGTATTTGTGTGCGGATGTTCACGATTGCAAACGAGCTTTCACGTGCCTGGGGTTTCTGCAACGTTTTACCAATATTGGTGGTTGGGGAGCAAAAAGTTACATTACTGATTACAAATGTGGACATGTAACTTGTAACTGTTACGAATTGCATTTAACATACCCAACCCTGCCACCTGCAAGAATTCGGGACCTCATAGACAACTATTAAAAAAGACTGTACCGCTGTCATTGAGGCTAAAGGGGGCAAAACACAGTATTAAGAACTAAGGGCATGCAGACTTTTGAACAGGGGTCAGTTCTTTTTTTCTTTGTTGCCATGTTTTGTTTTATGATTGTGCCATTCTGTTATGACCAACAGTTGATTGTGAATCCCATCAGAAATAAAAGACGTGTTTTGCTTGCTCATTCATTTTTTCTTTACAAATGGTACATATATTACCAATTCTCTAAGGGTATGTAAACTTTTGAGCACAACTGTATTTTATATATTACAGTCAAATAGGCTTTTACTATTATTTGTTGTGCATAAAAACAAATTGAAAAACACAACGAGAATATTCTCTTCAAATTCTGTTCAGAAACTGCTGCACACATTGCTTCTGAAACATAAATATATTGTGGAACACTTAAACATACAAACATACAGAACATCCCACTCTGTGTGTATGTGTGCCTGTGTGAATCTGACAGTGTGTAGTAACTGAGTATAGACGTCTAGTTGGTGAGAAGCCAGGTCATAAGAGCAGCAGAGAAAGTATCAGGGATATTTATTCTGTGGGAGATTAATAATGATCTCTTCATCTGGGCTTCAGATCACACCCTGAGAGGAAGCACTAAGGAGGGAGGGGGATGAGAGAGAGAGAAAGAGAGCAGGTGGCCCCAGCTGCTGTCGAGAGAAGAACAGAGGAAGATATGAGAGGTTGTCTGTCTTGTCAATAAACTCTTCCTGTCGGTAATCCCTGGCCCTTGGCTCTGGGCAGAGAGGAAGAACATACCCACTGGGTTGAATATATATAAACTCACAGTACAGTATGTACTGTGAGTATAAAGGATAAGAAAAGTGTAGTTCAACAAAAATAGTGCTGAGCCCAACAAAAAAATGTGCTGAGCATGAAATTATTACTGTTCAAATAGTTCCTCATAAAAAGAAGATAGCACATCCCATAAATTAAGCAAAATCAACACATTACTTACATTGCACTTGTGAATATGTTTCATCTAACAAAGCACAACCCTGCCTCGTCCCTATTTCAAGGTTACATCAGGCGCTAGTAATTGGCTTGTACATATTATTGCATATAAAAGAGTTCCATTTCCAATATAATATTTTCTGTAGTAACACAAGTAGGTTGGAGCATTCGATATGGTCTATGGCATTCTCTGCATTAAAAATATACAGTCCTTAATACAATCCTGTTTCCCAAAAGGTTGTGACACTGCGTTAAGTGCAAATTTAAACAGAATACAATGATGTGCAAAACATTTATCCTTATATTTATTTGAAAATAGTACAAAGACAACATATCAAATGTTGAAACTGAGAAATGTTTTTTCATTTTGAATTTCATGCCAGCAGCACGTTTCAGAAAAGCTGTGTTGCATCACCACGTTTGGGAACTGAGGAGACCAACTGCTGTAGTTTTGAAAGTGAAATGTTTTCCCATACTTGCTTGATACAGGATTTCAGCTGCTCAACATTTAGGGGTCTCCTTTTTATCGTATTTTCCGTTTCATAATGCGCCAAATATTTTCAGTGGGTGACAGGTCTGGACAGCAGGCAGGCCAATTTAGCACTCTGACTCTTTTACTACGGAGCCATGCTGTTGTGGTACATGCAGAATGTGGTTTGGCATTGTCTTGCTGAAACAAGCAAGGCCTTCCATGAAAAAGACATAATCTAGATGGCACCATATGTTGCTCCAAAATCTGTGTATATTGTTCAGCATTAATGGTGCCTTCACAGATGTGCAAGTCACCCATGCCATGTGCACTAATGCACCCCCATACCATCACAGTTGCTGGCTTTTGAACTGTGCACTGATAACAAGCTGGATGGTCCCTTTCCTTTTTAGCCCGGAAGACGCAGCGTCCATGATTCCCCCCAAAAAATTCAAATTTTGATTTGTCAGACCACAGGACAGTTTTCCACTTCGCTTCAGTCCATCTTAAATGAGCTCAGGCCCAGAGTATGCAGCGCTGTTTCTGGATTTTGTTTATATATGGTTTCTTCTATGCATGGTAAAGTTTTAACTTGCTTTTGTGGATGCAGCAATGTACTGTGTTCACAGACAATGGTTTTTGGAGGTGTTCCTGAGCCTATGCAGTGATCCACACCAGGATCGTGTTTGTTTTTAATGCAGTGCTGCCTAAGGCCCTGAAGATCACGGCAATCCAATATTGGTTTTCAGCCTTGTCCCTTGCGTACAGAGATTTCTCTGGATTCTCTGAATCTTTTAATGATATTATGTATCGTATATGATGAGATCCCCAAACTCTTAGCAATTTTACATTGAGAAATGTTATTCTTAAATTGTTGCACAATTTGCCTCCGCAGTCTTTCAGAGAGTGTTCTTTACTTCTGCAAGACTCACCCTTTTTCGGATTCTTTTTTTCATGTTACTGACCTGTTGCCAATTCACCTCATTTGTTGTGAGATGTTCCACCATGTTTTTTTTTGCATTACACTTTTCCATTCTTTTGTTGCCCCTGTTCCAGCTTTTTTGAAATGTGTTGCTGGCATCAAATTCTAAGTGGGCATATAATTTTCAAGAAACAATAAGATTTCAATATTTGGTATGTTGTCTTTGTACTATTTTCTCTTGAATATAGGGTTTAAATGATTTGCATTCCATTTTTCTTTACATTTAACACAGCATCCCAATTCTTTTGGAAACAGGGATGTATATATTGATTTGTATTAAAAGTGGTGGTGTACTATTGTGTCATGTATTTGTTGATTTGTGCACCATCTAAACCATTCACTTTCATATTTCAGTTGCTCACAGGTATAATATTTGTACATACAAATTATGCACAAATTAACAATATTACACATTCACCCCAAACTAGGAGGTTTAAAAATACACTTCTCAAAAAAATTAAGGGAACACTTAAATCACACATTGGATCTCGATGAACGAAATATATTAAAGATCAAAATCTTTACTGTACATTGTGTAATTCGTTGAGAACAAAATGATGTAACATTGGTCAGTGGAAACCAAAATCACCAACCGATTGAGGGCTGCATTCAAACTCACACCGAAAAGCAAAGTAAACAATTGAAATCACAGGCTGTTCCAACTTGCGTGAATTTCATCACGGCAACTCATATTGTGACTCAGAGGTGTGTTTGCCCCCACGTGCCTGTAAGCACTCCTGACAATGTCTGGGCATGCTTCTGATGAGACAGCGGATGGTGTCCTGTGAGATCTCCTCCCAGACCTGGATCAGGGCATCAGTGAGCAGCCTGGACAGTCTGTGACACTTCTTGGTGATGTCGGATGCAACAATACATAACATCCCAGAGGTTCTCAATTGGATTCAAGTCTGGGGAACATGAGGACTTGTCAATGGCATCAACGTCTTCATCATCCAGGAACTGCCTACACACTCTGGGCACATGAGGCCAGACATTGTTCTGCACCAGGAGGAACCCAGGGCCCACTGCACCAGCGTAAGGTCTGATGATGGGTCTGAGGATTTCATCCTGGAACTTAACAGCAGATAGGGTACCATAGGCTAGCATGTGGAGGTCTGTGCAACCCTCCAAGAATATGCCTCCCCAGACCATCACTGACCCACTGCCAAACCAGTCATGTTGGATGATGTTGCAGGCAGCATAACGTTCACCACGATGTCTCCAGACTCTTTCACGTCTGTCCCTTGTGCTAAGTGTGAACCTGCTCTCACCCGTGAAGAGAACGGGGTGTCAATGGTGGACCTGCCAATTCTGGTATTCTCTGGTGAATGCCAATCGAGCTGCACGGCACTGGGCTGTGAGCGCAGGACCAACTAGAGGACGTCGAGCCCTCATGCCACCCTCATGGAGTCTGTTTCTGACAGTTTGGTCAGAAACATGCAGACCAGTAGCCCACTGGAGATCATTTTGTAGGGCTCTGGCAGTGCTCCTGTTCTTGCTCACACAAAGGAGCCGGTCCTGCTGCTGGCTTGTTGCCCTTCTACGGCCCTGTCCAGCTCTCCTTGTGTAACGGCCCGTCTCCTTGTATCTCCTCTATGCTAGCAAAATGCAAAGTTAGAGAAGAATCAGTCAGGAAGGAGAAGGAGAGAGCAATTGTCTGTGGCCACCACATGCAAAACTATTCCATTTTTGGGGGTTGTCTTGCTGTTGCCTCTCCAGTGAATCTGTTGTCACTTTCATTTGCACCAAAACAGGTGACCCTGATTCACAATAGCTTATTTTTCCTAACTGGACAGATTGATATCCCTGAAGTTTAAGTGACTTAGTGTTATATTGTGATGATTGCAGGATCCCTTAATTTTTTGGAGCAGTATATATTTTGATAAAACAACTAACATGATTAACAAGAGATTTATGGATCTAGGGATGAAGCCCACCAACGAGCAGAGCCAGAGTGATTGCTAGAATGTTTAGCTCAGTGTTGAGTGGAGATTTCAGTCTGCATGATCCCTACATCATTCTTTTTCTCTAGCAAGGTAGGTGAAAGAACAACATTTGACATTGAGTAGATTTCACAAGAATTCTTTCTGAACCTGTTCTCTTGATACTCTTTAGAGTAACTCCACAGAAACCGGAGTATATTACTATACGGTACACCTACACTCTGTGGAGTTAATTATCCATACCTTAAATAAACAACTATTCTTGATTATTTAAAACCTAATTGACTTAAAGGTAGTTGGATGGTTTGTAGAACATCAGCATGTAATTTAAATCCTCTCAGGCAATCAGATCAGTTTAAGGGATCATCAGGGAAAGGACATTTTTGAAAAATGTAGGATTATCATTGTTTGGCCCACAATTATTCAGTAGGGCAACACAGGTTGCGTGGATCTCTCCTACCACGATTTGATAGTGACCTTCAATGAAATAGTTGTTTTATGTTGATACCTTTGTGTATCAACATTCACATTTTTCTCATTTTAGTGGAAGAATTTAGTGTTAACTAATATATCTGACCTAGCAAACATAAACAAAGTTTATGTTTAACAAAGTGAGAATCAGAAACAAAGTTTAAGTTTAACAAAGTGAGAATCATTCTTAACGTTGTTTCAGTGATTATAATATCTTAGGACACTGCTTTTAGGTGGGCCTCTCTTCATTGGCTGGTTGAAGCCTTTCATGTTCCAGCAGGTGAACATGAACCCTGTCTCTCCTCTCAGTTGACGTTCTTAGGGTGAAGAGAAATGAATGACCAAAATGTCAAGAGGCACACCACCCAAGCAGCATTCTCTAGACACCCATCCTCCCCATCTCCATTCTTCCCCCATCTCCATCCCCATCTCCATCCTTCCCCCATCTCCATCCTTACCCCATCTCATCCCCATCTCCATCCTTCCCCCATCTCCCTCCCCCATATCCATCCTTCCCCCATCTCATCCCCCATATCCATCCTTCCCCCATCTCA
>JACXGI010019015.1:0-12571 GCA_016801175.1 Esox masquinongy
TAATTTTCTGAGATACTGAATTTGGGGTTTTCATTAGTTGTCAGTTATAATCATCAAAATTAAAAGAAATAAACACTTGAAATATATCAGTCTGTGTGGAATGAATGTATACATTATACCAGTTTCACTTTTTGAATGGAATTACTGAAATAAATCAACTTTTTGATGATATTCTAATTTTATGACCTGCACCTGTATAAGGCTAAATAATTATTCACAAAATGAAATTCCAAAGATATCGCCTCTTTCTACTAACTCCTCTCGGTTTTTCGATAACTTATTCATGTCACCTATTGAAAAATATTATATGCCAATAATCTATGAGGCTAGAGCTATGTATTGGCGTTGAAATCATCTTGATAGCCCCACTACAACCCGCGGGAGAAACCTGCAAAGACGCGCGGTTCACAGCCTATTAATTTTGGACCTCGTCTTTTTGTAATAACTCCTCTCGGTTTTTAGATAATGTATTGATGTCAGCTATAGACAAATATTATATGCCAGTAATCTATGAGAGTAGACCTATGCATTGGCGTTGAAATCAACTCGATAGCCCCACTACATCCCGCGGGAGAAACCTGAAAATAAGCGCCGTTCACAGCCTATTAATTTCGGACCTCGTCTTTTTCTAATAGCTCCTCTCGGATTTTTGATAACTTATTATTGTCACATATAGAAGAATCCTATATGCCAATAATATATGAGGCTAGAGCTATGCATTGGCTTTGAAATCATCTTGATAGCACCACTACAACCCGCGGGAGAAACCTGCAAAGATGCGCCGTTCACAGCATATTAATTTCGGACCTCGTCTTTTTCTAATAACTCCTCTCGGTTTTTAGATAAATTATTCATGTCAGCTATAGACAAATATTATATGGCAGTAATCTATGAGACTAGTGCTATGCATTGGCGTTGAAATCACACATCCCGCGGGAGAGACTTGCAAAGACGCGCCGTTCACAGCCTATTGATTTCTGACCTCATCTTTTTCTAATAACTCCTCTCGGTTTTTCGATAACTTATTGATGTCACCTATAGAAAAATATTATATGCCAATAATCTATGTGCCTAGAGCTATGCATTGACTTGTAAAGGTTTATGCCTACTATTGAGCTACAGGACGGTGCTGGCAGGCTGGCACAACCAAGGGCACATACACTTTTCCGGTCCTCCACCGATCATGCGGTTGCCGCGATGACAGTAACTGAAAACAGGCCACATGCTAACAACATAAATTATCTGGTTAAATGGTTCTCAAAGCAGCCCAATTTTGTAACCATAATTGACAAGGAAACACTGAAACTAGTTCCGTGTGCTACTTGATTGACAGCACTCATCTGATGGTTTGCTCTCAAGTGTCCAATCACAGTGTTCCAAGTATAAAACACACAGTCCAATGAGGACATCTCTATCAAATGGGTTAGGTCCTGCCCCATTGCATTTGGACGATGCACAACTTCACACCATCCAAATGAAATGTCTATTGCATTTGAACGACGCACAACTTCACAACATCCAAATGAAATGTCTATTGCATTTGGATGACACTCAAGTTTACATCAATCAAATTAAATGTCTATTGCATTTGGACGATGTATAACTTCACACCATCCAAATGAAATGTCTATTGCATTTGGACGACGCACAACTTTACACCATCCAAATGAAATATCTATGGTATTTGGATGACACTCAAGTTTACACCATCCAAATGAAATGTCTATTGCATTTGGACTACGCACAAGTTTACACAATGCAAATTCAATATGTATATATTTATTTATATATTTAATAATGTAATTATCCATTTACTAATGTAATTATTGTTTGCTTGTCTGCAAAACTCAAATGCAATGTAGGGGTGGTACTTTCAGTAAGATTGAGGTGTTCCCATTCCATTATGTCCGTGCACACTGAAAACATTAGGCACTTGACACTCTACACTACTCTACAACCAGCAATACTGATCTTTGATCATACTGATGACACATGAACGTTCCAGATGTTGTCTTTTCATGTACATTCAATGAACATTAGAATATTCCTTTGTATATACCATTCATATGCATACTACACTCATATTGTATCTATAATATTCAATAATTCCCCATCCTACTCTTTTACATTGTATATTAAAAGAGTAGGATGTCGGGTGCCATGTCACAAAAATTTCATTGTGTAAGAGGACGCTGTGTTATTCGGTGCGTTTGATGAATGAACTTTGAACTTGAACTACACTAGTTGAAAAACTTGTAATAACCCAGAGAAATATCTGACTAGTAGTATTGGTGTGATTGCCAGGTTAACAGATTAAGATCTTGATGGTGTTTTAGACAACATTTGCAGGGACAGTATCCTTGATGACAAGATATGAAATACTGGTCAATGTCATCTTACTTGATATTATGCCACGAAGAATATGACTGATTGATAGTTTTTCTCCGTAAAACATGCAAGGCATTTTTCCAAAATCACAAAGCACACCTTGCTCTCATTCTAAACAAATTAGCTTAATATATTGGGCTAGTTTGGGGATTTAAAATATAACATTTGCAGTATTAAGCCCATTCAAATGTGTAGTTTCTAGGAGGCTACAAAATTAGAGAAGGGATGCATATGAACCTAATACAGTAGGCTCAAGCATGCCTGTTCAGTTAGGCATCTTGCCTTGTCCTCCAACATTGACCACTGACCAACAGTAGCAACCGGTCAATAGATGATAACGATATTTCAGTTGCACAACGCATTTGTTTTTGCCACCCTGCGTGCTTGTTTTGCCTGCATAAATGGTGACTAAAACGCAGTAATCCCATAGCTCAACTCGCGGAGAATAGAAAGGAAAAAGCGATTTCA
The DNA here is from genome assembly GCA_016801175.1 of Esox masquinongy. NCBI lineage: Eukaryota > Metazoa > Chordata > Actinopteri > Esociformes > Esocidae > Esox > Esox masquinongy. Next base: position 2,857 of record JACXGI010019015.1, read on the forward strand.
GTAGGCTATCTCGTCAGCAGCTGCTCTGGATACAGCATGTCAGATTGCGTAGGCCAATGTCTACTTGTAGTCTGCCTGCTACATTAAGGCCTATTTCATTTTTTTTTTGGGGTGGGGGGTGTCGGGAGTAATGTGTTATTATGAATGTTAAATCCGATTATAATGAGAAGTGAAGAAAGCGACTTGAGTTGTGTGTTTTGTCCAGCCTGCACAGCCTGGCACATCTCCCTATGTTCAACACCTTGCGTCTGTATTTTATCGGCAACTAAAAACATTGTTACGGTGAAATCTTTATCTTTATGGATGTTTACAAACGACTCTAACTTGTCAAGGCTCACGCCTACTATTGAACTATAGAACGGTGTGTGCAGCAGGGCACAACCAAGACACAAACACTTCTCCGGTCCTCCACTTGATCATGCGGTTGCCGCAATGACAATAACTGAAAACAGGCCACATGCAAACGAAATAGATTCTCGGGTTAATGAGTTCTCAAAGTGACCCAATTGTGTATCCATAACAGACAAGGAAACAATGGGACTTCTTCGTGTGCTACTTGATTGACAGCACTCATGGGATAGTTTGCACTCAAATGTCCAATCACAGTGTTCCAAGCATAAACCACCGCAGTCCAATGAGGACAGCTCTATCAAATGGGTTAGGTTCCGCCCCATTGCATTTGGACGACGCACAACTTCACACCATCCAAATGAAATGTCTATTGCATTTGAACGATGCAAAATTTTACACCATCCAAATGAAAAGTCTATTGCATTTGGACGAGGCACAAGTTTGCACCATCCAAATGAAATGTCTATTGCATTTGAACGATGCGAAATTTTACACCATCCAAATGAAATGTCTATTGAATTTGAACGATGCAACATTTTACACCATCCAAATGAAAAGTCTATTGCATTTGGACGACGCATACGTTTACACCATCCAAATGAAATGTCTATTGCATTTGGACGACGCACAAGTTTACACCATCCAAATGAAATGTTTGGGTTATTAGGATGATGCTTGAGTGTAAACAATGCAAATACAATGTGTATATATTTATTTATATTTTTAATAATGTAATTATAATGTAATTTTTTTAATAATTGTTTGCTTGTCTACATTACATTATAATGTAATTTTTTTTTATAATTGTTTGCTTGTCTGCGCAATCCAAATGAAATTTAAGAGTGGGACATTCAGTATGATCGAGGTATTCCCATTCCATTAAGTCTGTGCACACTGAAGACACTGTTACTGGAAACTTGACATTCCGCTCCATGAACAACCTGTATTAATCCAGAGGAATCTGGCAATTATTGTCTGAATAACAGATAAGGGTCTTGTGGGCGTTTTTAGGTACAATTTGTAGGCACCATAACCTTCTATGAAAATATATTAAATACTGTTCAATTACATCCTACTCGATATTATGCCATAATACATTTGATTGATATTACATTCTCAGTAAAAAGTGCAAAGCAGTTTTCCAAAATCACAAAGCACATCATGCTCTTTTTCTAAACAAATTAATGTTCGAAATTGGACTAGTTTTGGTATTTGAAAAAAAAACATTTTCAGTATTAAGTCCATTCAAATGTATAGTTTCTAGGAGGTTACACAATTAGAGAAAGATATTGAGACAACGCTGACCACTGACCAACAGTAGCAACCAGGCAATAGATGTTGACAAACTTTCAGTTGCACGCCACACTTATTTTGGCACCCTGCATGCTTGTGTTCCCTGCATAAATGGTGAAACAAACACAACATACCAGTAGCCCAACTCACAGAGAATAGAAAGGAAAAAGTGATTTCAGTATCTCATTAGGGCCGCTCTGGATAAGGCATGTCAGATTGCTTATGTCTATGGGTAGTCTGCCTGATACATTCAGGCCTATTCAGTTTTTGAATGGGTGTTGGGAGTTACGTTTTGTTATAATTGTTAAATCCAATTATAACAGGGAAGTGGAAAACATGACCTAAGTTGTGTTTGTTTTGTCCAGCCTGCCCGGACCTGGTCCCTATGTTTAACACCTTGCGTCTATTTATTCTCTTGGCAACTAAAAAACATTGCTACGGTGAAATCTATATTTTTCATACCTTCTAAACGCTTATGTCTACTACTGAGCTATAGATCGGTGCTGGCAGCCTGGCACAAACAAGACACACCCACTTGACCAGTCCTCCACCTGATTACGCACTTGTCACAATGAATGTAGCCTAACTGAAAACAGGCCACATGCTAACCACATAAATTCTCTGGGTAAATAGTTCTCAAAGCGACCCAATTCTGTATCCATAACGACAAGGTCTCTCTGAAACTTGTTCGTGTGCTACTTGATTGAAAGCCTCATCTGATGGTTTCTTCTCAAGTGCCCCTGTCTCAGCCCCAAGGTCTTACGCTGCTATATTATTGTGCTGGGGAGTAGGGTCAGTTCTCCTTCTCCACTATAAATCCTTGTAGATCTAAGGAATGCATTTTCTAAATTTTCCCTGTCTCCTGCCGTTTTAAACTTAGGCAGACATGAGGTCCTGGCCCACACCTGAGGAGTACCAGGCTTGAAAGACCCATTGCTGTCCCGGTCCAAAGTCCTCCTGGTTGTGTTGCAGATCAAGACGATACCCGACGATTTCAGCTGCCACTGTGCTGACACCTCCCCCTCCCCGTGTTGTCCCTGTCCTTGTCCATCTGGTCATGCTTCCGACCTGGACTAAGTTTAAATAGACTCTGGACTCAGCCCACATGCATTTATTAATAATTACAATTTGTACTCTTAATATGTTCACCCGGCACAGCCAGAAGAGGACTGGCCACCCCTCTGAGCCTGGGTCCTCTCTAGGTTTCTTCCTAAATTTCGGCCTCTTAGGGAGTTTTTCCTAGCCACTGTAATTCAACACTACTGTTGTTTGCTCCTTTGGGTTTTAAGGCCGGGTGTTTTGTAAAAGCACTTTGTGAAAACTGCTGATGTAAAAAGGGCTCTATAAATAAATTTGATTGATTGATTGATTCCACTGTCAGCCTTTCTAGAAAGAATGTAAACATATTCTCCTACATGTATTTCATTTAACATCCATTGCATTATGTGATTAATATCTAACCATTGACAGAGGAAGTGAGGGGGATTACACAAAGACCTCTGCTACTGACATTTTCTTGTTCTTTCTGAGACCATAAAGTTAATCAGTACTTCTGGAATAACTACAACTGGCATGTTCATCTTTTGAGATAAATTACACTGGTACATTTGAATATTTAAAAACATTAAAGCGTGAATAGTGCCTTTTGGGTCTGAAAAAAATATATACTAATGATTGAATGGATAATTGGTATACGAAGACCTTTATTATTGATTTTAAATAAAAGGTCTTAAATATGAAGACCTTTATTATTGATCATTCATAGATTCATATCTTTGATTACATATATATGTAAATACCTAGCTTCCTAGGTTTTTGCAATGTTAATGTGGTCAGCACTGTGGGAGTAAATATGAATACAAAATTAGAAAATGGTCTGTAAATGTCCTATCACATAGGTTGTAGTAGAACTGTTATTAAACATTAACCATCATTACATATTTTATTTGCATCATCAAATGCTATGCATCAATGTTTGTACATGATTGGGTGAGACTTGTATCTCATGCGATAACATGCCGTCTCTACATTTCAACTTATACAGTTGTTGAAGGCCTTGAGTCACTAGAGGGAGATGTTAAACATTAAACAATTATGTCCATAAAAAGTATTTAACAATACATATGAATGAACAGCATGGAACAGCCACACACTATGCTATTTTGGTGTATACAACACACAATGTCTACAATACATTTTGTAAAACAAGCTTATGGCTTCTATGCTTTCTTTAGTCTTTGCAAACCAGTTAAATTGTCTGTTTCAACACAACATGTATCTATGACAAAATGTAATTGACAAAATGTATGTCAGAGTACTTTAAATTAGCCATTACAACAACAATTTAGAACATAGGTCTTCAACCCACTCCTGGGGACGCCCCAGCCATTCCACAGTTTAATTTTTGCCTTGAAATAGCTCACCTGATTTAACAGGTGTGCTAGCTCTGGGATACATCTAATAGATGGAATGGCTGGGGGGTCCCCAGGAGAGGGTTGAAGACCCATGATTTAGAACAACATAATTATATCAGATTGATGTTTGTCAGACTTAGGAATAAAAGACATAGGAACTATCACAGCTTCAGAGTTAAAATACGTTTTGCTGTGACTTTGAACCATGGATAAAAGAAAGCGTAAATTACTGGATTAATAAATGAATTAACAAGTGGCAGAAAGGTAATGATAACTGATGTTAAATTGGCACTTGAAAAAATTATACAAAATATGTACAAAAATGGATTCCAACAAAGTAGGTAGTTAAAAATAACAATACCTAAAGTCTTTGCTGCTTTTCTTTCAGACTTACTTGCCTGTACAATTTTAACACCAGAAACAGTGGCAGCCACTTTAGAAAATACCTTGGTGGCCTGTGATCTGGCCACAACAAAAATCTTAAAATAAAGAGTTACAATAATAGAGCACGGGAAAACGGTCGAAATTACAAAGTCAATGATGCTAACCACAAAATCTCCTTCAATAAAATAACATTCTTCAAAACATCTACTGGGTACCTGTACATTTACATTAGTTTTTATAAGAACAGCATTGTACATGATACAACTACCCCAGGTAATAAAAATACAAAACTGAATTCTTGCTATTGTTATTCTTGAGTGGTAAAATAAAGGCTCACACACAGCAACATAACGGTCAATCGATATCAAGATTAAATTACCTAGAGATGTGGTACCACACAAAAAATTTATGTAGAGAAGTAACGCACAGAAATATCTCCCCAGAACCCAGCATGGCTCCATTATCGCTACAGTCATTGCTGGTATCACAATGAGTCCCACCAGGAGATCTGACACAGCCAGAGAGAGGATGAGCAGGTTGGTTGGAGTGTGGAGGTGCTTGAAGTGAGAGATGGAGATGATCACCAGTAGGTTCAAAAATACTGTAACCACTGAAATCAATGAGAAGAATATGTATAGTGTTATGTAAATAGATGATAAAATTGAAGTTTTTCTGCAAGAATAATTTCTGTCTTGAAGACAGTATTGAGCATCGTTGAAATCCTCCATTTGTAATAAAAGGTGAAAATGCTGATGTCCTCCTTGGTCCTGTGTGTGACCCTGTCAGTTCAGCCTTCTGACAAACCCTAAGCTCTTCCTCTCTTTTTATCCCTGACTCACTAACAGTGACTCCTCTGCTCAGTCTCTATGCACACAAACATTTACAAACACACTCAACCAAAGAGTTACACAAGGGATCACATGAATAATCAGTAGGATATATAAATAATTTGCAAAAACATTAAGTAATGTATGACAGGATTGAATATGTTGCTGTAATCACCTAGAAAGATTTCATGAACTAGTTCATATACTTTATTATTGTTGTTTTTATTCATTTTCTTTACAAAGAAAGTAAGCTAAAAAATGTTGATATTTGGTTTGCCTGGTGTTTTGGCCCCTGCCTTGTCACTGTTTTGGTATGTTGTCCTTTATTCTTTTTATCACAGCACAGATAATCACATGATCAGTGGATTATGAATCAAACATTGTCTGAAACCTAATACAGTGTATTAGGAAAGTATTCAGACTTGTTCATTTTTCCCCCAATTCCTTTTGTTAAAACAGATTATATAGATTTTTTGCTCATCAATTTATACACAATATCACAAAATATCCAAGCAAAAACATGTATTTTTTATTTTTTGCAAATGTTAGAAATGTGCACTTTTACATTCCTGCACAGTTACACAGGTATGTACTTTAATTTGTTGAAGCAGCTTTTGCAGCGATTGCAGCCTTGAGTCGTCCTTGGTAGGACGTACATGACTCAGTCCTGGACCACCAGATATGGTGATATGGTGAGAATATCTGGACCACCAGATATGGTGATATGGTGAGAATATCTGGACCACCAGATATGGTGATATGATGAGAATATCTGGACCACCAGATATGGTGATATGGTGAGAATATCTGGACCACCAGATATGGTGATATGGTGAGAATATCTGGACCACCAGATATGGTGAGAATGAGTAAATGGGAGGCAGGAGGGAAATTATTAAGCACACCTATAGTAAATTGTTAATCAGACAGGGAGCTTAGGATTGGCTGTTTTTCCCTATTGTTGTGTGTATTTTTTATGGGGGGACTTAATATATGTATATTGTTCTGGATTGCTATCTGTGATAAAAGTGACGCAAGCTGGGGCAGCGAATGAGGAGACAAAGACTGGGCTGACCTCAAGGAGTGTGCCAGATCAAAGACCAGAGATGAGTCTACGGATGAGAATATACAACATGCATCTATGGGTCTATCTGGCTTTGTACAGCTGTGGACGTGGCTGTTGGTGATGTCGCTGTCTGGGTGGGAGTGATGCATTCAGGATATCGGAGGCTGTGGAAACAGCAGAGTGCCAGGCTGAGTGCCTTCTAAGCTGAGAAAATACTATTTATTTTTGGATTTATTATTTTGGGTATAGGGTACCTGGGAGGCAGGAGACAGGAGCATATTTCCATCCCTTTCTTGTCTTTCTTGTCTTGTCTGTCTTTTCCTCTTCCTGTAATATAGCAGCCTAAAACCTTGGGGCTGAAACCGGGGGATCCAGTGACACTGTGGCCCTATCCGAGGGTAACCGTGGACACGGCCAAACAGGCAGGAAATAACTCCACCCACATTGCCAAGCAGTAACCAGAGGGACACCAACCAACCGCAACCACACTGAAAGAGTGCTGAGTATCGCCCGCAGAGTTCACACCCACTGCATGAAGACATCAGCGGAGAAACAACAGTAAGCCAGTGACTCCGCCCCAGAACGGCACGTGTGTCAAACGTTTTTTACCAATGTTGAATATTACAGCCAAATTTAAATTTTATTCTGTAAAAACAGTTTGATATTATATTTTTACCAAGTACAAACTGGTGAAAGTTTTAAGGAAAAAAGGATTAAAAGTGTCTCAATAAGGTGTTGGGCCACCACAAGCAGCAAGAACAGCCTCAATGTGCCTTGGCACAGATTCCACACGTCTCTTGAACTCTACTGGAGGGAAGGAACACCGTTCTTCCATAAGATATTCCCTCATTTGGTGTTTTGGTGATGGAGAACGCTGTCTAACACGTCCAAACTCTCTCAGAGGTGTTCAGTTGGGTTGACACCTGATAAGGCCCTAGCATATGATATACATCACTCATACTCATTAAACCATTATCCTTTTATTAACCATTATCATATGACACGCACCATTCATACTCATTAAACCATTATCCATTATCCATTTTCCTATTATTAACCATTATCATATGATACACATCATTCATACTTAATAAACCATTCAGTGACCCGCCTACATCAGCAATGTCGTCGTATTTGCAAGGCATGCAGTCTAATTTGGACAACATAGCTATTATCCCCTTTTTAAAGTCATTAGCCCCCGTTCAGTTTCTGGTCATTCATATGCCTGTGGTGTCTATAGTACGTTAGTGACCATGGCAACGATGCCTCAAAATTGACGGAGGTGTAAGTTATGAAACCTCCCGGACCAGTGAACTATCCTGCCCTCCATCCACTACGAAACAGGGCTCCACCAACTGGTCGTGGTCTTGAAAGAGGCGCTGCTTTAGATATAGGTATAACAAATCCTATATCGAGTCCTGGAATGAGACAGATTCACAGAACTCATGAACACGGAACAGATACAAAGCAAACGGAAAGGGGGTTGTGATAGAGCAGCACTGTGTGTCTGTGTGTTGATGTGTGTTGATGTGTTTTGACTTCATGTATGAATGAGTGTATGAGTGAATGAGTGTCCTGAGTACTGATTTCAGCCAAAACAGTCATCAATCTCATAAATATATTTTTTTATTTGATAAAATGCATTATGTTCTTACAAATGATTTATCTGTTTAATTCTACATCTGTGTGTGTGTGTGTGTGTGTGTGTGTGGGTGGGTGTGTGTGTGTGTGTGTGTGTGTGTGTGTGTGTGCGCACTCTCAAAGAGGTTCTGAGAGGGGAGTGTCTGTCAGCAGTAAATCAGGGATAAAAAGAGAGGCAGAGCTCAGAAGGCTGAGCTGACAGGGTCACACACAGGACCAAGAAAGAGGACATCAGCAATTTAACATTTATTACAAATGAAGAAATATGAAGATGCTCAATACTGTTTTCAGGATGGAAACTCTTCCTGCAGAAAAAATTCACTATCAACCTCTATTTATCTGACACTGTACATATCTTTGTCATTGATTTCAGTGGTTACAGTATTTTTGAACCTACTGGTGATCATCGCCGTCTCTCACTTCAAGAAGCTCCACACTCCAACCAACCTGCTCATCCTCTCTCTGGCTGTGTCAGATCTCCTGGTGGGACTCATTGTGATACCAGCAGTGACTGTAGCAATAATGGAACCATGCTGGGTACTTGGGGAATATTTCTGTGCGTTGCTTCTCTATACCGTTTTTTTATGCGAATCTTCATCTGTTGGCAACTTGATCTTGATATCTATTGACCGTTATGTTGCTATATGTGATCCTTTAATGTATCACCTGAGAATAACAATTTCAAGAATTAAATCTTGTATATTGATGACCTGGTGTTGTTGTACCATATATGATGCTGCTCTTATAAAAATATATGTGAATGTACAGGTACCCAGTAGGTGTTTAGAAGAGTGTTATTTTCTTGATGGAGACTTCTGGGCTAGCATGTTGGACCTTGTATTTTCAATGATTGTCCCATGTTCTATTATCATAACACTTTATTTGAAAATATTTGTGGTGGCCAGATCACAGGCCAGAAAGATAATTTCAAAAGGGGCTGCCACTGTAACCGGTGTTAAAAGTGTACAGGCAAATAAGACTGAAAGAAAAGCAGCAAAAACTCTAGGCATTGTTGTTTTCAGCTATCTAATGTTTTGGAATCCATTTTTTTATATTTATTTTTATACAAATTACAATTTAACATCTTTTATCATCAGCTATCTGCCACTTTTGAGTTCCTTCGTTAATCCAATAATTTATGCTTTCTTTTATCCATGGTTTAAAATGACAACCAAACATTTTTTATCTCTCAAGTTAAGATGATAGCAATTGATTGTTTCTGTTTTAATTTAATAGTTTAACAGACATTGGTTTACTATAGTTAGAATGTACAATATAATAGACTGACATGAATTATCTCAGTAACCTCTTGTCATTGATATTTGAGGTGCTGATACAGACTGATTTGAATCAATTAGATTGGAAGGACATGCAGAAGACATAAAATGGTATACTTGTGTTTAATAAAACAGGGATTTGATTGTTGGTTGTATATTCCAACAGTATGTAGTAGTCCTATAATATACATGTGCTGGTCATATAATTAGAATATCATCAAAAAGTTGATTCATTTCAGTAATTCCATTCAAAAAGTGAAACATGGATATTATATTCATTCATTACACACAGACTGATATATTTCAAATGTTTATTTAATTTAATTGTGATGATTAAAACTGACAACTAATGAAAATCCCAAATTCAGTATCTCCGAAAATTAGAATATTACTTAAGACCAATACAAAAAAAGGATTTTTAGAAATGTTGGCCAACTGAAAAGTATGAACATGAAAAGTATG
>JACXGI010019016.1:0-12574 GCA_016801175.1 Esox masquinongy
AACATTTATGCCTACACTTTACCTAGATGTAACGCCTAACCTTAACCCTAAACTTAACCAACAACGCCTGGACCTTAAAGAAACCCCAATTCTAACTCTAAAATCAATTGTAAGTTTGACCCTAAACCTAAACCCTGAGCCGGAAATTGACTTTTGCCTCACGGGGACCGGCAAAAGGTCCCAATGAGGACAATTTTTTTCTGGTTTTACTATACTCATTGGGACATTTGTTCCCCATGAGTTCAGTAAGACCTAACCCACACACCCACACACACACACACACACACACACACACACACACACACACACACACAAGTCAGAAATATTCTATAATGAGCCAATACTGCCAATATCTCCTTAGTCCTGAAATGTCCAATCATTCATTACTCTCCCCAAATGTAAAAGTGTTGTATTGTTGGAGGCATGGGCAAATGGGATTTTCCAACGTTCATAAAACTATGTGAGGTCATACAGATTGCTGGGATGCTGCCATATAAATGGTTGTCTTAGTAGACAAATAGCCTGCATTCATCAACTACATAGACTTCTTTTTACTATAGGACACACTGAAGTCAGGCATGTATGCCTTTGCATGCTGTCAATAAGACTGGCCAACGTATCTGACTGCCTTTAACGTAGCCCACACATTTACATAACCAATCATTCTAAACTAAAACACATCAGAATTCGGCTTGCCTAGTTTCCTGTTCATTATGATCAAAAATGATCGATACATTCTGGACTAGTACTGCCTTTAGACTCTTTGTGAAAACAGACCCAGGTACTCACTGTGATAGCTAAAGAAGCCCATGGCCTCCTTCTCCGGCACTGGAATAACCGTGCCTACAAAATAGTTGGCGAAGGACACCATCAAAACGATGAAGAACAGCCACTGGGTCTGAGAGAAGAAGGAAAGGTGTATGGGTTGGGTAGAGAGAAAGAAAGAAAGATATCAAAAGAGATTTTTTGATTGTTTCAGTGTGGAGTGATAAGTGTACAGACATTAAGTAAATGCAGAACTAATTATGACAGATTACATTATAAATGCGAACTAACCTTTGCTTCCCACTCCATCCCAGCCATTGAGATAAGCAGAAGCAGACAGATTGTAATCACGCCTATAATACGGACGTCGTTGACTGGGTCTACCATGAGCGCATTATACTCCTGATAGGAAATAACTGTAATTAAACACACACACGCACACATCTATGTGCATATACAGCTCCGGAAGAAATTAAGAGACCACTGCACCTTTTACTTTCCTTTCCAAAAAGGTCAAAAAGTAAAGTTTTGAGTGAGAAACAGAAGCATTCAATTTGCAGGGGTCTCTTAATTTTAACCCATCTGTTCTTCACTCAAAACCTTCCTTTTCGACTTTTTTGGAAAGGAAAGAAAAAGTAATATTTTCCAGAGCTGTAAATATAAATGATTGAACAAATAACCAATCATTATTGAACACACCGGGTGAATCAGTTAACATCAAGTAACTTCTTAAAATCTCCATTCAGCGCATTTATTTGATTTGGTCAAAGGCAGTATAGTGTAGTGGATAAGGTTCAATTTCAGCAGCTGCAGAATTAAGGCAGGTTATTCTGGTCAGACCACCGGATGCATGCCAGATCTACATCCGGTGATGCGTACAGATCTGCATTTTTGATGCATACTGACTAGAGTAACATAACATTTCACATCCTTTAAAACATGATCAGATCCCTATCTGAAGTGCAAAAAGTAGATAGAATAAATGTAATACATAAATAATGGATGTTTCTAAATCCATGTGAATGCTACAATACTTCTGGATAATCATAAAAATATTATTCATAATGTTAGGTGAGAAGTTTCCCCAAATGTTGCTCTGACGTGTGATCTCTGTGGTAATCTTACAATGAGCATGTCACGGACAACCTCTGCAAAGCCCACAGTGTTGAGGGCACAGGCCAGGGCGTTGGCGAATGAGAAGACTACACCGATGGGCCCTCCCATCTCGGGACCCAGTGTCCGAGATATCATGAAGTAGGCGCCGCCTGATAGACCAGACAAACACAGACATCAGAGAGGCATCAGATTCAGCGGGGTTAGATTAGACAAAAATTAGGGGGAAGTTTCCCCTCTGTGCAAATACAGGATAAGCTTCTCTCCCTTCAGCTAGTTTTACATTTTTTCAGTTCGTTTTCATGCTGGTCTCCTATGGGAAACAGCAACCCTGGCATAACCAAGCTTTACATAACTCCAAAGGCATTCATAGAGTTTGCATCGTTTGGTCTAATGAGGTCTTCCCTGAGCGTCCTCGATAGAAGAAAATGAGCAATAAATAAAACTCACCCGACACCACCCTCCCATTGGTGGAAATGGCAGAGACGGACAGAGCGGTTACTGACGTCACAATTACTGACATTAAGATGATGAGCCAGGTGAGAACTACGAAGAAGAAGATGTAGTCAGTTCTATGAATTCACCTCAAAAAACATTTATTCATCACAACTGTTTTTTTCCCTTTCAAATGAGTCATGAGTTTTTCTTGATAATATGGTCTGGTGAAACCCTTGAACCTACCAACTTCAAATGTTCTGGTGCCACAATACCACATAAATTATAGATGTTGTTAATGAGGGTTCAGTAGACCAATAAAGAGAGTATTAATTACAGACGTGACTCACTGATGCCTGCTTGAGATGTGATCCAGGACAGACGAAGGAATAGTATGACACCCCAGATATTAAGCATACAGCGAACCTGCAAAGTGTCACACATTACTATCAATTTTAGGTGTGTCGTGTATCTGTGTGTCTGTGTCTGTGAGATGGTTTGTTCTTTCTCACCATTACTCCGGTCACCCAGCCAAAGCGTACAGGTACATATGGTTTCTCTCCCTCTGAAAAGCTGGTGTCCTGCTGTACAATGCCCGACTCATCCTTCTGAGTGCTGGACTCCCCGTCCTGGAAAACAAAGAGAAACACTCACACACAGAGAATGATCAATTTGACTCTTTATGGTTTACTTCTAGTTCTGGAGATGCTAATCCACCATCAGTGGGCATAGTAACACTGGGATTTTTTGTTAAAAGTAGTATTGGTTATTTTAACAAAATGTAAATGTTTTGTGACTAACCAGTCATAAACATTGATAGAGGTCAACAGCCATAAACAATTCCCCCAAATGTTATGGAGACGAACCACTATTGCCAAAACACAACATACGCAGTCTTATAGTACAATATCAAAGCAAAAACACTGTTCAGCCTACAGTTTTAAAGTGGCTCAAACGTTTTTCTCATGTTATCGACAACAACCAATAAATCAGGCTTTATCTTGGGTGCGTTCCTCCACTCAGTTATTTGCTTGAATTGTATTTTAGCTGTTAGCTATTCACATTAAATGTCCAATTCCGGTGCCGGACTGCACAGGTGATGGCGTGGCACTCAACCGTTGGTTGACGCGTACGACATCTCAGCAGGGGAACATGACCAAATACGTACATCAAAGGATTTACGGAGAATGTCAAGAGAGGGTCTGCTGCGTTGTTGACGCCCTGTCATCGAGGCGTGCGCGTAAAAATCCAACTGTGGCACCGGATCCATAGTGCTGTAGATGGAAGACCGTCTTCCGTCGATCCTGGAGTCACGGCGTTCAGTATCGGGGAATTCGATGTCAGTTGTACCACTACTGGCCGGCATGTGGCTGTCAAAGGTGACAGTGCCGCGAGGCCGCCGCTCAAAGGCATACCGTGGCGGCACATCTTCACTAATCGAGAAGCGGCCGTTCGGCAGTGCTTCTGGATCTGCCATGTCGTGTTTGGACGAGCGCTGGCCCATCGTGGATCCAGAGAACCTGTTTGTGCAATTACACACAGGAACATTTGGAAAATAATTCAGGATATACGTTGTACAACCAGGTAGAGGATTTAAGTACACTTAAAAATAAAGGTGATCTGCTCGTAGCTTGTTAAGACAATTTGTTTGAGACATTTGAAGTTGAAATTTTTATTCAATACGGCTAGGTAGGAAACCCCCTGTTTTTCCATCATAAATAGCTAGACAAAGTTCAACAGAAATTGTAGCTCAAAAAATTCACTAATTTCTTAGGTGTGAACAATGAGGGCCTCCATACTTGACACCTTGGTATAGTGTTTACTGATGTTGATATAAGGACTTCCTATTGCACATAGGAGCGGCTGCTTTGTTGACTGCTTTGCAGTTGTGTACAGTTGTAAGATAACACAGTGATTGTATAGAACTTGTGCCACATTGACAGACACTTGGAACAGTTCTATAGGTTTCCAATGCATTGAAATGTCACCTTGCAGTGACAACCAAAACTAACTAACACCCAGTTCATTACAAAGCAATATTGACTACTCATACATTTCAAGGTGGGCTTGCCTTTAAGGCAAAGCTTAACTAGACTTCTCTCTTAGTCTTATTATTGTTATTTGATTTCATTCACTTGCTCTAGTGCCTAAAAGATATAAGTTTTCTACACAAAACTAACTTTCAAGACGTTCAGACTTGGGTTACATAAGAAGATGTTAGTGATATAATTTATTGCTTTTTTATAATAATGATGCACTCAAAACAATGTCAGATGAGTTAAACAAAAAATTAATTAATCTTATAACTAATTTAACAGATTCTGTTAAATGGGCTATTCATTTCAAGCGATACAATAACATCACCTCATCCCTAAACAATCACTACATATTATGTAAATCATGTGTTAATATTCCCAATATTAAATAGATTTTTCTAACTGTCTTGATACTCTACATAATCTACTGTTCTGTCAGCAAGTTACAATATTACCAATTTAAATCAGACATAACTACAGTGAACACAGAATATTGTGGTATGCTTATTCTATTAAAACATTCTGAATACACATATTTAATAGTGTACAAATGTGTTTAATTCATGAATGTTTAATTTATCTGTGCTCTAAAGGCTTACAGACATAGCCAGAATTCAAACAATTTATATGAAAAAGAAAAGGAACCAAAAGGATATTAATAATGTCAAAATTGCCAATAATTTCCATATTTATAAGAAGCATATCATTAAAGAGTATATTCTTACAGTGTAGGTTTAGACTCCCTTGTATTCAATCCACTTTCTGTGTCTGCAACGCCGAGTCATTCAAAGTGACATATACCGACTTAATTTATACCTTCATTATGTGACATTCTCTACTCCACTTCCACACATACCCTCCCACACAGCAAACCATGCACACAGACACAAACACACACATACACACACACACACACACACACACACACACACAGACACACACACACAAACACACACAAATGGAACCAATCACTGAGCTCTCCCTATCACTCACACACACATACTCCAAAATCTATCAAAAGACATTACATTAGTTATCAATTTTATCTTAATAACATTTCATGTGTAATTGGCCTTGGCCCCTAATGATACTATTTTCCATAGGCAGGGCCGGTTCTAAGCATAAGCGACATAAGCAGTCGCTTAGGGCCCCCGACCACTAGGGGGTAGGGGGCCGCAAATAAAATTTTGCTTAGGGCCCCCAAAAAGCTAGAGCTGACGCTGACCATAGGCTCCAATGTTTTGGACTGTTGTCGGATATAGGAAAAATATGTCAAGGTCAGGGTTCTGAATTGTCCTACCTCTTAGAAGTTTACCAAATCTGGGGTTGCCCACGTATGTGTGAAGTTGCTTTATGTATATGCAACATTTTGTATCATGCACATTTATGGATCACATGTTTTAAAATGTATGTGTATATGTAATTTTTTGTTGTTCTGTTTAGTCAATCAAGTAGGCTATGATAAAGTCTTCTGTTGTCATAGACTGGTCTTCCATTCCACAGGTGCCTTTGAGTTGGAAAGATGCCTCCAACTTTTATCAAATGATTTATGTCCAGTTTTTGGACTTACCAATATGTAATCTGCACAGGCCCTGAATCCTTTTAAGGGCTGTGTCATCGCAACTACGTTATTTAATCAATAGCTATTCAAAAGCTAGTAACTAATTCTCTAATTTTCAAGCAAATCTTGTTTAAAGATGATTTCTAAGAGATAATTTTAAACAATAGCATTGAAGTACTTTTGACGTACATGGCATAAAACATCCCTTTTTTTGTATTTATGCAATCAATATGTTGAGGATTTGGAAGGAGACAAAGGGAGTAAAAGATTGAGAAAGAGGGAACAATGGGGAGAGGAAAGGAATGCTTAACCTAACATTACCTTGGTCTTCATATTTTATGAGTGTTTTTGTCTCATTTAATTTTTATTGGTGTTTTTGTCTTATTTTATTAGTATTTACAAGTGTTTAGGAAAAGAAAGAAGGTATAATGGTGTGGGATGTTTTAGATTAGAAGGTTCAAGGGTTGGTTTCTGGTGCAGGATGGCAACTCTGGCCTCTTTGTTTGGACACAGTCAGTGATCAGAGATGAATTTAAGTGAGAGATTGGAGAGGATCTCCAGAAATGGTCTTGAGAAGTGAGGAGGGGTTGTGGTTCACCAGGCATGTTGCTGGTCAGCTGGACAGGGAACAATGTCTCAAAAACATAAGCACAATGTAATAGCACTCCCATCTCTGCTAGCGTGTTGAATAATCTCATTTGAGTGAAAATCACAACAGGTAAGTTTCATCTCTCCTAACACCAGGGACAGTTACTGTAGGTTCATTGCCCTAGCCACTAATCAAAAAGTTGAAAGAAGGTATGGCAGCCTTTCAGTTCACATGTAATAAGTTGCAAATCTCTGGCTACTGAGTGTACATATTTTATGTTTAGGAACCTACAGGTCTTGGTCTATACAAAAAAACAGGTGAATAAGAGAACGTTGTCTCTACATAGCTAAGCTTATAGTTATTTGTTAAAACAAAAACAAATGTTGCTGTTATAATTATTTTGGAACCTATAAATAATAGCTAGAAGGCCCCTCTGGGATGTGTGGTCAATACAGTATATCCCAGCAGGGGAATGTATCCAGGCACTCTGCATTGCTTTGTGTTTCACAATAATCCTTAACCATGGTATATTGACCAAATAACACACCCCCTCACAACCACATTCCTAATAGACACTATACATACAGTCTTTACTAATAATATTAATAGTAAATGAACATGTTTGTTTTTTATGAAATTAATATTGCTGAAGAAAAGTCTAGCCTCACACTTACAAAAGGCTATAAAAACAAGCCTGCATGTACCTTCGCTGTGTACTGTTTATGGAGGAAGTATGACGATCCTTTTATTGCCAGAGACACTTCCTGGAACGTCTCAACGTCATTCATGTCTAAACTTATAAAACTGTGCTTTAAATAATTAATGTATTTGATTGCTAGGCATGTAAGAAAGATTATTTCTTAATACTTTTGAAACAAAGTCAAATTGTGGCCACACCCAGGCTAGATTGTGACAGCTCTTGGTAGAATAAAATGTTCAAGCTTTAACTTAAGTAGAGACAGGATGTAGGCCAATACCATTCAATAGACAATGGACAATATTTGTATACCGATCAATTATTAACAGATATTTAGTTTTTATTCTGCCTGTAGCAGGATTTATTATGCCGTGTGCCCCTGTGAGTTGGTGGTCAGGGTACATCTCTGTAAACACTGAGGCAGAAGATCTGGTTTCACTCCTACTGTATTCACTGTAGGCAGCAGATCTGTGGTGTTGGTACTGGTGGTGTCGGTTCCTACGGTGTTGGTACTGGTGGTGTCGGTGCCTACGGTGTTGGGGCTTGTGGCTACTGAACAACCTTAGTAGCCACAAGCCCCAACACCCAAGTTCGGTCGTGTAGCATCTGTTCTATTCATTCTAATTCTAGGGTGCAAAAGAAAAAAGGTAAGTCATAAAGATCCCTTTCTCTGCCACTATAACAATCGGTCAAGGTAATAGGCAGTACATTGTGTTACAATTCAGACGTGTTTGTGCTACTTTCAGCTTACGTTTGCTACACACACACCTATTGATGTTCAGGCCTTACCACAGATGCCACTCCCTGAACATGTCCCACATATTTTTCATCCTGGCATTTCCTGGGCTGGTGATGGTACTGTGCCCAGAACTGCAAGAGCTCAGTGAGGGGCGTTTCACAGTTTGTTGCAGTGGCATGTCAGCTTCGCTAACATTTACACAACCTGGAGCCCCACAGGTTGGCGTTAAATGAAACAATGATTTGTTATGTCCTCTGGCTGTAAAATTGGGAAATATCTGTCAGTGTTCTTACATGTGTGTTTAAATTCGGTATGCCACAAATGCAATCAACTGAAACAATTCTAAATGTCCATAAGGATGAGAAAGGCTTTCCACTTCATTCATCCATGGTACTGACTAACCAACCAGACCTGCATCCACATGTCAAAGTTAATAATAATTAGAGGTAATGCCTAAAAAACAGCATATGTCATATTTTCTTTACCTTATGATGTACATATGTAGTACTGGACATTTGCTAATTGGCAAAATGTTGCCAAGATGTCAGTCTAGGTGTTACATTGTTGTACAGTTCTACACTGGAATACATCTACCATGACAACTTGCCCGTTTGCAAGCAGTACATATTCTTTACAATACATATTCCTGACTGCAAAAGTCTGAAAAGGAGCATCCTTACTGGGTTGAAGCTGCGCAGCGACTTTCAACTATCATGTCACCAACTTACACTACTGCACTACTGCACGTGGGACATTTGTTTACTCAAAAATATCTTGGAAGAAGATTTGCCCTGAAGCCAGCAATGTATATTTTTCTTAACGGACAGGGCAACGCTTGCTTTTGAAACAGGCTGAGAGGAAATTTGACCAGAGTTAGTGCTTGTTCCTAACCTAAACCCTAACCTTAACCCTTACCTAACCTTAACCCTAACTTTCTCTTGTTCATGTCCAAGTCCTATAGGACCTTTGCCCTCAAACCACTTTCAACTCTTTCCCATTTGCAACGGAGGACTGTGGTTACATTCCCACGGGCCCTATGTGCACCCAACACATGTATGTAATCCTGATCCAAGGACTACATACATGCGTCTCGACTTTGTTACCTGGGTGTATTGTTGTCCTACACATTGCCCTAGTAGGCCTCTAAATTGTCCTGACATGTCCTTTTACTGATTGTAGTAGTCCCCATAATGTGTTATACTGAGTGACTGACTGAACGTGAATTTTTGATATTTCTAAAACCCTGATTCTCTAACGGGGAACAAGGTATGACACAACAAGGGCCCCACACCTTTCAAGTTACAGTGAGGCACTAGTTATAAAAATCCTACATTGTTCTGGGTCAGTGTTTGACTCCTTTACCGTAGCTTTTAGTGAGTTTTGTATCTGGAAAGGGACACATTAATAATGTTATGTTTCACATAGAAAAGTCAAGCACAGGAAGTTGCCTCTTCAGAAGTTTAGTTGGAATAGGGCCATGTAGAGAGCTGGAAGGTTGCGGGATACAGGGTAAAAACAAAAAAAGTGTCTCCATTAATCTATAAGTAGAATCACGGTCATACCTCGGTTAGCAATGAAATTAAAAGTTTAAAAGTAAGTGGTTGTGATGACATGGGGCATGTATCGACACATGCCATGAAGTTATGGAGACCACAGCAGCACTTTAATAACCAGTGGCCAAAATTCCAAGAAACATCTTTAAGGAATGCTTTTTTTGTTAGCTTTGGACTTATATCAAAACTTTTTCGTAGGATGATTCAGTTTCCTTTATCTATTGGTTATTTAGAAGGAATGGTAAGTAATGCAAATCAAGTTACACCTTTGACAGACAAGCTGTGATGAAAACAGCTTATCTGTCAAAACACATGTAATAAATTAATGCATCAAAGCATCTAGTGCGGCTATTTCTTTTCTTTTCTGAAAATCTGTCAACCACTTCCACTGAAAAATAATTTGCCCTACAGCCAAATCTGCCGTTGAGAAAATGTAAAACAAATCAAGACATGATATCTTTTATTAAGGGTGGTACAAAAATAATTAATGCGTTCTTATGTGTGCAGGGGGAATTGTTCATAAACATTTGCATATTTTATGTTCTGATTAACATATTAGTAACATGCTTTCGGACCCTCCCATAGATGAATTTTGTGGACCCAAAATCACAGAGATCAATAATCGAACTTTGATTTAAGACTAGAAAATGAATATTTGAGCACCATTGCACCACTGGAGTATTGGTAACGTTGTATTGTCTTGCATTGTTATGCAAATCACCATAATGGCAAAGGATTACTGGTTAATATACAGCATGTTACTGGGACTGCCCACCCCTCAGTGTCCGGCTCCTCTCTAGGTTCTGACTCTACCAGGAAGTCTATTCAAGCCACTGTGCATCATTTCCTGTTGTGGCTTGCTCTTTGGTGTTTCAGGCTGGGTATATGTATAAGCACTATGTAACAACTGCTGATGTAATAAGGAATTTATAAAATCAATGTGATTGGGTTGACTACCAGAGCATTATATAGTTTAGGTTAGCAGTACGTTGATTGGACCAAACTGTTTTTGGTTACGATCTTTGGCTAAGAATCCTTGATTTATGTTAAAATTGTTCTGGAAAAGAGGAGGCAGCTCTTTGTTTTTTTTCAGATTTATTGTAACTGTAGGTGGTTTAAAATATGTTTGTTATATGTAATATTCTTTATGGAATTCAACAAAAGGATCTGCTCTCTGGTTTTGTGATGACAAACATGTGAATGAAATAATTCAACAAAGACTTGTTTCTCCTCATTTCTGCCGTAGTTCATGAATAAGGTCTCACTGTATAGAGCTTTAATTTTGTATTTTTTCATGGCTTAGCATTCTAGCAATTTTTTACCACACACTGTCTAGCATAGGCCTGCGGCACTGATATGAACTCAATTTTAACCTTAATATTGTTAAAGGAAGACGTAGCTTATGAAAAATAAAATTGCACATGGCTGCATTATGTCCTGGGCTGGGTTCAAACTAGGTTACACAGAGAGATTGACTGAGGAGGCACAAGTCTTTTTGTCAGTCATAGTTTTACTTCTGTCTTACAGCATTTAACATCTCCCATGTAACAGTTCCAGAAAATTCTGCAGGCACACAATCTAGAACATTGACGGCCAGCCAATTAGAGTGTTAGGGGTGTCTTATCTGCTCATAAAACCAAATGCCTCTAAACTCAATGGATGGCAGCAGTATGATTACAACAAACAGATTGGAATACCTACCAACATGTTTTTCAGGGCCAAAAAGTAGAACAATTCTTGACTAGCTAAAGAAAGTACATTCATAGTAAGATAGTACATGGTAGATCATTTAAAATAATCAAAAGCATAAGTAATACTGCCTCCATTTCAAAGTACTTTAATAGCAATCATTTGTACAACAATCAAAAATTTGTACATACCAATAGTTTTCAACGCCAACAGTCTAAATATTAAATAATGTACACATTGTTATTACATTCTCTCTGAAATATAATTTATTTTCCTATTCAGTTCTATACAGATTGCCAATCTAAAAAAAAACACATCCCTGTATAAGTCCATATACAGTATATTATATGAATACAATATTTACATTAGAAACAATCCATATGGGAGTAATGAGTCCTTTACGAAAAATCAAAAACATTTGTCCAATAAATCATAAAAAGATGGGAGATGGAAAAATCCACATGCATCTTCCTATTTTTATTCTTTACCATAGTATGTCCCCATCGTCCCATTACACACTCCTGTTACATTATGTCCTTAAAATTCACTCTTTTACTATCAGTTTCTTTTCTTTTTTTTTACTGGGCCTTGCATTATGCGCCAATTTCATGGAGTTGTACATGAAATTCAAATGATCCTTCCTTTCAGTGAGTTTCCTTCAGTCAGCCGTTTGTTTATTCTTATATTTATTCATGTGGTAAATATTACAGTATTACACTGCACTTTCTTTATTATTATACTTATATTACTACAGGAGTACTGTAATGTAGAATTTAAGAAATATACAGATTCACAGCTGCCAGTAAACTACTGTCAAATTGAAAGCAACCCATTTACAGTGTACCATTGACAGCTAAAATACCATCTTATTTTAAGTATTTATCTGTAGGTTAGCTGAATAACAGCAACAGTGCATTCAAAACACTCTCACCTTTTACCACACTCTTAGTTTTACTTTCACCATTAGTTAGGTTGTCACTGTATGTAACGTTTATTGTGACATGTGTGCGTCCAAAGTACAGTGGGGCAAAAAAGTATTTAGTCAGCCACCAATTGTGCAAGTTCTCCCACTTAAAAAGATGAGAGAGGCCTGTAATTTTCATCATAGGTACACTTCAACTATGAGAGACAAAATGAGAAAAAAAATCCAGAGAATCACATTGTAGGATTTTTAATGAATTTATTTGTAAATTCCTCAGTAAAATAAGTATTTGGTCACCTACAAACAAGCAAGATTTCTGGCTCTCACAGACCTGTAACTTCTTCTTTAAGAGGCTCCTCTGTCCTCCACTCGTTACCTGTATTAATGGCACCTGTTTGAACTTGTTATCAGTATAAAAGACACCTGTCCACAACCTCAAACAGTCACACTCCAAACTCCACTATGACCAAGACCA
>JACXGI010019017.1:0-12577 GCA_016801175.1 Esox masquinongy
CCCCCCCCCCCCCCCCCCCCCCCGCTGCTTTACTGAAGTCCATGATCGTCTCCTTAGTCTTGCTGTCGTTGAAAGAGAGGTTGTTGTCCTGGCACCATGTAGCCAGGTTCTTTACCTCTTCTCTGTAAGCGGTCTCATCTTTGTTGGAGATGAGACCAAGGATGGTTGTGTCGTCCGCAAATTTAAGGAGGGTGTTGGAGCTGTGTTTGGCCACGCAGTCAAACATGAACAGGGAGTACAGGAGGGAACTGAGTATGCAGCCATGATTTGTTGAAGCTGAGACCTTTTATTGTTTCTTGAAAAAGAAACATAAATTCAATAACTTCTATTGAATATAGTGTTTAAATGATTTGCACATCATTGTATTCTGTTTTTATTTACATTTTACACGGCGTCCAAACTTTTTCGGAAACAGGGTTGTAAAATAAATGCAAGTTGGTACTGCCCTTCAATGTCAGTCCATAACTTACCACAACAACAGACAGCCTCTAAATGTAGCCCATGGAAATCTAAATCGAAGGTAGCTGGTCCCATAGTTGTACCATTTTAAATTGTTCTTTTGATGCGTCAGGGTACTGTATAAAACACATATTAGATTATTCTTATCTGGAGAGCTGCAGGGTGTGCATGCATTTGCTCCAACGCTGTATCAGACCGTAGCTTTTCAAGATGTACTTTGACGTTTAGGCTGAAATGTGGTTAGAATACGATGTAGGTAGGGGCCTGTAAACATTACCTTTCCAGCCAAACTATTGCATCATTTCCACTGGTGCCAAACACTGGTGTTTTACCCTAAAGTCCAGAATTATTTCTGTTTCCATTGACACAGGCCAGCGCCAGTTGGCCACTAGGCCATGGCCGGGTAGCCCGGCTCTCACTTGGTGCCAAGCCCAGGACTTTAGGAGTTAGTGCGGGGTTTGCGGGTTGACACGTTACATGCTTTGAAAACATGGCATGTTGTGCTACTCAAATAGTGATGTGTATCGTTTGCTTCAGGCTTCTCGTAATGGTTTTCATCAGATCTAACAAACAGATTCCTGATAAAACAAAAAAAATAAAGCAGCAGTACAGGGAAGCAAAGAGTTGGAACGGAAGGTGATACGATGCCATTGACTCAATAGAAAAACGGAGCGCTGAGACTGAGACGTAGCCTACAGAACCTCTAACAACACAAAATTACCCAGAATTTTCTCGAATCCTTTTATTTAAGGTAGATAGTTTTGACAAAATACTTATATTAAACTAAATACTGAATCCGCTGGCTTTGTTGTGGTGTCACGAATGGTGGAGAAGTAGCCAGTCGCAGGAGTTTGAGGAAGAAATTTGTTTTACTACTCAAGTTTTATTTATTTATTACTCAACGCCGTATTATAAACAAACTGAGCATGGCGCTATTGTTTGTTATTTTACTACCAGCAAAATATCGCCTTTTAATTTTCGTAGTCTGAAAACCAAATTGTGTTGATAGTTTACTCCTCCCTTCCCACCTGAGCCCCTCCTTAAGTCTTTGGTACCAAATGTATAGTGGAAACAGAAAATTCTGGAGCCAACATTAGCATAAATCACCAGTGTAGCCCTGCTACTGGGGTAAAGCACTAGTGGAAATGCGGCTTATGTATACACTTTTCCAGGCGGATTCATCAAAGCTTCCGTTGATACCTAATAGTGGAGATTGTTATTTTCAGGCTTGTAGGTATCTTTTATTATAGCCATTACCTAAATTAAGAAGAAATCATATCTCATTTCATTTGTGTTTTCAATTACAGGTTGGGTTTCCCACTTTTTTTTAGTGGAAGATGAAGCTGATAAACATTGTTTAAACACCTTCCATTGCCAAGTTGAGAAAAAATCCTCAATTTGATTGAGGAAGGGGGAATATAGTGGAAGAAGAATCCTTTGGATCTAGTGGTCGTTGGTGAGCCTGGATGCCCTGTGTTGTCTTTCTGGGGATGGGAAAAAGGTCAAACACTGCATCTAGGAACACCAGAAGAAGTGTTGTGTTATAAGGGCCAGGTGTGACATGGTGATGGACAACCCCCTGCTGACTAGCAGTAGCACACATGGTGATGTTTCCACCCCTATGGCCAGGGACCTCCTCTCTTGGTGATGTTTCCACCCCTATGGCCAGGGATCTCCTCTCTTGGTGATGTTTCCACCCCTATGGCCAGGGACCTCCTCTCTTGGTGATGTTTCCACCCCTATGGCCAGGGACCTCCTCTCTTGGTGATGTTTCCACCACTTTGGCCAGGGACCTCCTCTCTTGGTGAAGTTTCCACCACTTTGGCCAGGGACCTCCTCTCTTGGTGATGTTTCCACCCCTATGGCCAGGGACCTCCTCTCTTGCTCGTTAGCTTCGGTTCCTTCCCAGGCGCCGCCTCTTGGTCAAATTGAATCCTTCCTCATCTGTGTCTTCCCCTGCCTCTTCCCCTTTCTGGTCTTTGTCACTCCATTTTTCCTGTGCAATCATGAGTCCTTGTGTGTCCTTTTTTATGCTTGACAGAACGAGGAGAACTGAGTGAACAATTTTCATTAGCTGCGTTTACACAGGTTAAGTGTGTTGTAATGCATTGGCACTTTGAGTTTTGTCTGGTGGCTCATGTATTCTCACAAATGGCACTGGTGTTCTCATAATGACAATTGTGCTCACACATTGAGAGTTGTGTGCAGTGTTTTACAACATGAGTGAGCTGGACTTGCAAAAAGCAACTAGAATGTGTGCTTCGTTCCGCAGAAATGATTCATGGTTCTGGGATGTTAGCTTGAACATCTGATAACTCTGTGTATGCTTTCGGTCACTGTGTATAAACGACTGGGAAAAACGGTAGAAAATTTTATGAAAAGAAAATAACTTTTTCCCATAATTTGAATTGATAGTGTGTTATGTTTGGAATACACATCCATACTTTACACATCTGGATACGAAATGTATGACATAACTTTATTGCAATCTGCTATGCCCTACACACAGAAAAAGCTAAACCAACAAGTGTTTTTGCTGGACCGCGTAAGCAGAGCTGGCCAAGAAGACCGAATGTCTCTTACTGAGTGAGTGAGTGACTGACTGACTGACTACCCCTTGTTAAATAGCGTAGTGGTTAAAGATGTGGACTACAAAACAACTGGTCCCGCGTTTGAATCTTGTCACAGTTGAAACAAATTTTGCATTAGGGTTCGTTCCGGAGAGACAAAAACTTTGCTGGGTACAACCTTCAGTAGCTACGTTATAGTAAACCTGAAATAAAACTGTTTACGCTTATATTGCGACTATTTTTGGTGGATTTTCGAAGTACGCATCCATGCATGCTTTTTGGGGTAATATAGGCTAGATCACAAAAACTTGGGCAGTATAAGAGTAAGGGTTTCCACGATTCTCTCTTCTTTTCACTTCATGAAAAAGTCACTTATCGTCACCTATAATGATAGTTATTGTATCAATGTCATACACGAATGAAAGAAAATCGTTGTTGTGCCATGAAATGAAATAGCTTTGGCAGTGTAAAAGTTCTTCAGTCTCTAGCAACTGCTCATTCTTATGACTATTCCAATTAGTAAGTTAGTAGATAATAGTAAGCCTACTACTGGCTAATAAGCTGTTAAAACGGCCAGTGGCAAAAGCCATACAGTTCATAGATGCTGTTTGTGGTAGAGGTAAGTTTAACACAATGCTTAATGGTGTCTAGTGAAATATTCAAACTTGGCATGATGTTAAAGCATGACAAATTTATATAATGTCGAGACGCTATACTGACACTTTGCAGGCTTATAGCTTTGTGGCGTTGTGGTTAATGATACTGCCTCTCACGTGGGAGATGTGGGCTTGAATCCAGTAAGTGCAACAACAATCATCATTTCTAATTGTGGGCCGGCTGAACTAGGCTTGCCTGGTTGTTTTTCTGGTTCATTTATACTATCAGTGTGGCACTTTGTGTGCTTATTCAAATGATGGTTTGTGTGTACTCTATTAACGCAAAACCAAACTTTTTTAAAGAGTTTGAAGAGCTTTGCAAGATTTGTTTGCTTTTGCAAGAGATGTATAATGTTTTGCTGGTTTGGTGTAAGGTTTTGTGGTCGTGATTAATAGCCTATAGTTTCGAAAATAGTGCCTAAGCAATCAGAAAAAAACTGTAACCTCACATTGCCAAATGACTGAATAAAGTAATCACAGCATAGACTATAGTTACAACCTATTACTCAACAAACTAAGCATTGACAAACTAGACACAAGGGTACAGTTACAAGAGAAAACATGAACGAATAATGACCCACCAGGCAAATGCCTAACAAAGGAATGTCTAACAACCTTATCAGTACAACACAACACAAAAGACAGGACAAAGACATTAACATACCATTTATACAATCTGACCAATTCATATTTCAAATGTTGATCAACCACAGACCAAAACAGAAGATACCAGGACAGAGGTCTGAATTCCCAAGGCTGATAAAAAAGTGTTTCCATCCCAAAATGTAGGATTCACCAAGAAAGTTGATAATGATCCCATCAGAGAACCACACTGCATAAAACACTTCTGTATCTAGATCAAACACATCTGAACGCACATTCCGACGTGGCATACGCAGAAGTGTATCAAAATGTACAGTCCATTTCGGACGTTGAAACATTTGGATAGACACTGACACATGCTGTGTCGGAATGTGTGTGAAGATATGTATTTTATGCAAAATCTTATAATGGATACGCTAGTGTTGTCCTGACACAATTTCACACTTTTCACAGCTGCAAATCCTGGGCTGGGCACACAGACAGTGCACAGGGACCTCGCACAGGGCAGTGCTAATTGGCTCAGCACTGCTCAGGGTTGGTGGGATGTCTTGGTGCATTCTAGCGACTCCTTACTGCTGGTCAGGTGCCTGCCAGGTCATTGGTTGTTTGTCCTCTCAGCGCTTAAGTGATATCGAACATTTCCTAGTTGAGCATGCAGTGGGATTGTAAATACGTCTCGATCCGCAACTCTTCAGGTCATTTTGGGGAGTTTTAAAGTGTGGCATGGCCATAACCGCAAAATTGAGAGCAAAGTATAAAAATAAAACCTAAAAGATTGCAATGACACAGCTGTACTGCACCATTGCACGTCATCATTTTCAACGGCAAATGCAGAGGTTTATGACAAGTGGGAAAGCATTGACTAAAGCTTCCTCAGTGGTTAAGGTACGTATTTTGTTGAGGAGGGCTTTTTGCACCCATGCTCCATGTCAAGGTAGTAGCGTAATTGGGTCAGGGCATATGAGGTTTTAGATATTGCTCTGATGCATGTACATTTTATTGCCATCGGTAGTTAGTAGATAAGTTGGTTTTGAGTAGATGGTTTTGAGTAATCTTTTGAGTAATCTTCTCCACTGAGGACCAGGGGAATTAGGATGCCCCAAGTCAGCCAGTAAAAGGGTTGTTGATTACACTGACTAGGGCAGTGTTTGCGCTTTGCTATGATATACTCACCTGTCATATCCTAATATTTTATATGCTCACCCCACATTGTAAACCTCTGATCACCACCAAAGACAGAAGGCCAGATTAGAATTAGCTAGAAAATATACCTCATACCATCATACCACCTCATCTGTGAAGCATGGTGGAGGTACAGTATCATGGCATGGGTATGCATGGCTGCCTCTGGAATGGGCTCACACATCTTTATAGAAGATTTAATGAATGACGGCAGCAGCAGAATGAATTTAGAAGTGTACACAAGCATCTTGGCAGCCAATGTTCAAGAAAATGCCACCAGACTCATTTGGCAGCGTTTCAAGACTCACTGTTGTTATTGCATGCAAGGGATTTGTGACTAAATACAAGCTTTTATACGTCTTACAATTGCTTTGAGTTTAATTGTCCCAATACTTATGCTAGCATGAGATAGGGGAATCAAACTCTAACAGTGCTGTTATTCCTAGTTGGTAAAGCATTTTAGCGTCGCTTCATATTCATATTTTAAATGTAGTCTCATATCCCTTGAGCATACAGCAAAAATAACAGTTTTGACTTGGTCCCAAGTTTGGATGTGGGCAAGAATTTTAGGGATGCAGAATTAATAGTCTAGTCATAGGAACAGCAGAAGGACAGAGCAGATCATTGGTATGGTCATTTTTAACTAGAAAGAATGAATAAGTCTGAGGTGTTGGGTCCAATAGGAATGCCTGTTGGTTTCAGAAGGACACTGTAGTGGTCCCTATTGCTCTGAATGATGCCTGCCAGGGTACTGGTTAACTGAGGTGATTTAATAATTGCAAGCCAATTCTCTGCTGTGTAATGGACATGCATTTGGGCTTGGACAGTTTTACACACTTCCTTTATTGCCAGATATGGCGCCTTGCTCCTTCACCAAGCGCAGTGCAGTGTTCTGGGTGCGGGGTATTTTAATGAACTGCTATGGTAAACTCTAGGACCCAAGTCTGCCTCAGAGAATGGGGGTGAGATATGTGAGATTGCAAAAATGTTCGACTTGTGTAGAGGTTGTGGTCAGCGAAGTTCTAGTCAGATTTAGTTAAGTTGTCAGGTTAGATATGTGACCACGATTCTTTGTGGCAAAGTCAACAAGCTGAGTAAAGTCAACAGAGTCCAGGAGAGCTGTAAACCTTTACTGTCAAGTCGATGGGACATCCCCCAGTGGGAGCAAGGCTGAGCAAGGAGGACAGAGTGGTCATGTGATCAGACAATCACCTCCAGCTTGCCTTCTCGGCTAGATGAGAAAATGACTAAACTAGAATATGTTTCTGAGCAGCTCAACATGAATATCAATGCTACCGTGATTATGGATAATGCTGAATGAATTGTGAATATTGACTAATGAGAATGTTATTGGGGCATGCATTTAATTCCTAAATGAAAACCACCAGTTACCATTATTGGACAGAGTTAGCCTAAAACATCTTTTTGTAGCTTCCTGAATCAGTATTAATCTTATTCACAATTTACTTCAAATAACTCCAAAATGACAAACTGCATGATTTGCCATTGATGTCTATTGGGAACAAAATAATCAGAAACAACAATGAAATGTGTCCCTAGTATGATCATTTTGGTTAGCTTAGAATAAAAATGGGTCTGATGCTATATTCAGTTCTAGGTCCCTGTGTTTTAAGAGTTTAGTTTGAAACCAGAGCAAAAAACTTCAATCTCTCTCTTTCAAAATTACCATTAAAAGTATAGCCTAATTTCTCCTTCCGAAATGTAAGATCTTTACACCTGTAAATTCAGGTTTGTCCAAAGCAATGGAAAAGTAGGCTGCTCATTAACTCACTCAAATTAATGGTTCATGACAGATCTACAATATAATTTGTGTTTAACTTGTCTGTCCACAAGTGATTACTAGTACAATATTGCATGCTAGAAATATGGGACCAAATCCTAAACCTTTGACCTATATTTTGACTTGGTAAAAATGTGTACAAAATGTACAAAAAGTGTTCTAGTTTCTTAACTCTTCGCGGTTCATCTGTTACTGCATAATTTCAAATCCAAAAAGCTTGAGTTCAAACCCAAAACAACAAAGAATGTGTCACTGTCCAAATACAGTTAGACCTCACTGCATGTGAGACTTTCCAGGGTATACCCACAATGCTGTGGGAATGGAAAGTTGAACACAGGGCTGGCAGCTGCCTCTGCTAAGCCTGTGAACTCCATAAATAAATCCTCAACCCACATCCACACCACCTGTTTTCCACTTACCACTTACACCACTTATGCTTCCTTCCGTCTGTTTTACAGTGTCATGCTATATTTTTTTAATTGATTACCTAAATAGATAATGCATTATATTCTGTTTAAATCGAGTAGTATATTTTCAAAATTTTTTAGGAGGTACAATACAAATAAATGCATACTTATATGTGTATATTTATACGATTATTTGTGGATTCCCTTATCCAGAAAAGCTGTCTTTCGATAAGCGATCGAACATTCAACTCAGCTTAACAATGGTTATAAAAACTGTGTGTGTGTATACATGTATATGCTTGTAATATTTATATAATATTTATAGTAATTATTAATTTTAAAGCACATCTACTGCAAATGTTAAAAAGATCAGCAGTTTTCCTACTCCAGTGCACTCCATTGGCAACAGTTTACTGAAGATTTTCAAACATTATTTCAGCATCCAACCTTCCTGCCATTTGGTTAGTTCGAAATGTGGATAATCCTTAGTATTTAGTATTTTATTAGGACCCACGTAAGCCCCAGTCTAAGTGACAGATACTCTTCCTGGGGTCCAACAGAAAGCAAAATAATACATAGTAATATTCATAATGATACAAAATATAGCCTAGTTATGTCTAAATAAACACAATAATACATGAGAAG
Organism: Esox masquinongy; assembly: GCA_016801175.1. Lineage (NCBI taxonomy): Eukaryota > Metazoa > Chordata > Actinopteri > Esociformes > Esocidae > Esox > Esox masquinongy. The sequence continues at coordinate 8,324 of JACXGI010019017.1, forward strand.
ACATACATGCATTTGTGTGTTTTCACAGTCCCCCGTTGTGCAGCTGAGTATATCTTTTATCAGTTTTTTCAATCTGGTTTTATTGGTAGCTTGAGTTATCTGGGGTGGCAGAGTTCAATGTGTTAATAGCTCTATTAAGTGCTTTTCATCTCCCTGCTTCCATTCTGGGACTTTGAAGAGAGCTCTGGTTGCAAGCCTTAAGTGGTTCTTATGTGTCCGAACTATGTACTAACTGCCTGAACTAACAGCTCCAAACACATCAACACCTCAACACATCTACACCCGGCACAAACACCAACCGTCAATCACTTGCCGACTATAAGCCAGTAGAGACTGAGATGCTTGTCATTGGCATTTGACCTCTGTGTGCACCAATGTCTATATGTGCTCTTCTGTTCTGGACGAATTGCAATTTGATTACAGTATTGTTTATTTGCAGTATGTGACCACATGTGTACAGTAGTCCTGGTGCCATAAAATGACCCCAGTCATGTTGACTGAGATTTTAAGGCACAGAAACTAAAATATATATTGCTTTGAACTTGCAAGTATAATACAGAATGTAGAGTTAAAACCCAGGCAGCCGCCCTGCGTTGCCTCTAATTGGGGACCCTATTTAAGTTGCCCTTTTGGACCTTTCAGTTGTGGATCATTGTTTGTGCCAGTTGTGTTGTGCCTCAGTTCATGGTTTGCCTCTCCTTTTGTTATTTTGTGTGTTATAATAAAAGGATGTTTCCCTATACTTACTCTGTGCCTCGTGTCCTGCCAACATTCGACTGTAACAGTAATGTTGTAATCATTTGTGAATCCTTATTTGACCTAAAATGTAATCCGATTTTCAGTTAAGTCCTATAAAGACAAATAATACAATCCATTATTCAAATATTTCCTAGAAACCGTTAACCTACAGGCTGATCAACACAATAAAGTGTATTAAATTAGAAAATGCTTAGTATTAGGTCTGATATCCTTTGCATTGAATGACTACATCAAGCTTGTAACTTCTTATGTCTTATTGTAAAATGTGCAGAATTTTGGAGTCTCGTTTGGGTTTTGTCCAAACTGGATTGTATGGTAAATCATTTATTATGATGATTATTATTATTTATCACTGTTATTGTAAGTCAGAAAAGAATATATTACATTCATGTGGATGCTACCATTAATATGGATAATCATAAAAAATTGTGGAAAATGGTAAGTGAGAAAATCACATATTGTTAAATGTTGAAATCGGGGTCACTGAATCTATAATTAGGACTTGTTCAAACCTGTTCAGAAAATGCCCCTCACTGCTTTAGGCCTTTAATCTTAGTCAATGTCACGTCCAGGGCTCCGTACCTACGATACTAATTCATATTTTAGTAGTTGTCCATACTTCGTCATGTGTAGCTTGAAACACTATTAGTGTAGCTGCACTGAATTGGACGGGCAAACACCTTTTATCACAAACAGGACTGTAAAATAACTGTTTCACTCTTTTTGAATTGCAATTGTATTGCCATAACACCTGAGTTTTCAGTAAAGACTGGCAATCCATCAACACTGTTATTTTAAACACATTTAAACTGTAATGGCAGATTTGATGTTCTGAAACCGTGAACTTGTTTTGTTTTGATAATGATTTTTAGCCCAAAGTGGGTAAGTGGAATGGAACAGCATGAGGTTGGGTTCTCATTATTATTTCCACGGGATGTGGTCCTAGTATAAAGCTGTGTGAAATGGGGCTGGTGTCGAGTGACTGCGTCAGAGACGTCTGTGGTTGTTTTCACCTCAAGCACTGCCTATGACAGGATGTGTGTGTGGGTGTCGACAGATAACGAGGGCAAGCATGCTATGCAACGCACCGAGTAGCGCGTGCATCAGATAGCGCTTCTGCAGACGTGGTTTAAGGAGGTATTTGTATGAGAAAATAGATCACACTCTCAATGACACAAATGCAGCCTTGCTTGCAACTATTGTTTTGTCATATCATATCATCATATCAAATGCTCTTATTAGCATAAGTAGTTGCTGCAAACCAGTTGGAAAATATGATTTCTTATCGATAAACTCACGGTGTGGTGAGAGGAGAGGTAGTACACGAATCACAAATCATGGTAATGCATGAACTGAATAGGCATTGACAGAAAATGTTGCCTCCGTATGTTTGTGAACAATGTCCACAACTGATATGCCTCTGATAGCGATTTATCATATTTTAATGCATACTTAAACAACACTTTAAAGCTCACTTTTTATGGAGGTCATGCATTCCAAAGTTCCATCCTTGGTGACAGCGTCTGGTCAAAGGGTGAGCCAGGTGGAGTTGTGTTTAAGGGTCTCATGGGCTGAAACAGATGAGTAGGGTCAACGCACCAAGTTTAGGGTAAGGGGATTGGGTTACTCTAGACTTTCCTTTTCCAGCTCACCTTCTGCCTGAGTTCAATGTGAGTGAGACCTAGAAGCATATGGTAGTGTTACCACTTCCATTGAGTCAAATACAATGAGTCATTTCCATACAGTACTTTGCTGGTAAATCAGTCCTTAAAATAATCATTGCAAAGTATTGTGTTACCAGATGTATAGTCATAATAGAGTTGCTAGTTGACGTTTACACACCTCTTCCAGTCTTCACCTTTTCTCACTTAATTTTTCATCTGAAATGGGTTTATGTCTGATCACAATTTTCCTTTTCTTTGGCAGGTTTTTCCAAATACTGTTTTACTCTTTTTAATCTTCACCACCGGAGATAAAACTTGGTGAAAGCAAATTTAGCAGCAATTTAGAGAAAGATTCCGCCAACCTAAACCCAAAAAAACAAAAAACAAGATAATTTGGTTGGCAACTAGTGATGCATACTGTAGAAATTTTTATAGAGTCTCTGTGTTTTTCAAGAAAATTCAGTCAGTCTTTCAGTCTTTAACTGGATTGTACAGAAATACTGAACATGTCTTGGAAAGCCACCCTTGTGTGGTTTGGCATAGACATTTGTGCAATTGTCCCCATAAACAATGCAACTCTATCCCAGGGATAGGTTTTCAGGAGACTGTGACAGGTTTCCGACTAACTTTTTACCTGGGCCTAACTCCTATAGGGGTTCACTGAAGCCTTCTCTATGCTTCCATTTTACCTTTGGAAAGAAGTACGTGAGTAATGCCTAGAAATGTAGGGTACTGATACTTTTTTCTATAAATAAAGTTAAATAATGACTAATAACTGTACAGTATTGTACTTCTAAGACAAAGAGAGAAGAAGAGAGAAGAGTACACAAAATAATAATTGCTGAGCATTGGCACCAGAAGTACAGACTGAATGAGGTTGCTAGTGGACTCCCAGAGTTAGGTATTCAGGAGACTATGGCAAGTTTTCCCGCTGTCATTACCTGGGCTTTTCTCGTTTTTTATTTATTTTGATTCTGACGAAGTCCCAGTCCCTGCCGATGACAATCATAGGATAGGTCAAGCATTGCATCGACAAGCTGCCAGCACAGTACTTAAAAATGCTGAGTACGTTGAATTTACTCCACATTTCTTGCCTGCATGACAGTGAAAAAAAAGCTTGTGTTATAAAAATGTGTACAAATATATCAGTTAAAATAAACTACAACAACCCAAATATCAATCCAAAACATTTGTAGGCCACTGTGGACTCATTTATTGTCTGCATTTTAAACTTCCCTAGTTGCACAAACTTCCCAAAAAGTGTTGAGGGTTTCTGTGTGGTCGAATATTCTTGAGATATTAAAATAAATAAATATAACAGTAGATAAACATGTATTGCCATAAGAGTTGTGCAAAGTTGGTAGAATCTTCACATAATCAGCCAAATACGCTTTCACGAAAAAATAGCAATTTGGTGTGAAGACATTCAAGACATCTTAGTTGAATTAATTTGACATTTTATCTTAAGGCAGCAAAAATGTAAAAACTTTGCAAATGCTTTCTAGAGTTTAACCCCAGGAACAATATTAAATCAGAAGTAATATGTATGGAAAATGAATGTGTATGCAGTATGCAGAAAGAAATAATACAACACCTGTCAAGTGCTGCCCACACTGAAAAAAATATCAACAACTTGATGGGCCTCTAGTGACACCTATTGACTGCCACAAGTATCTAACCCATTTGATATTATTTTTGTCAAGATGGAACTATTTTAACATTATTGTATGTACACAAGAGAATACAGTATTGACAATTTCAAATTAGACATGGTTGTGCATTTCGTATTTCCCGATCAATTCAGAGGGAATTGGTGGTGGGTTCAGTTGCA
>JACXGI010019018.1:0-12566 GCA_016801175.1 Esox masquinongy
ATAGCCCTCAGAAGGGACCTCCTCACCCCATACTCCCGCAGCACCTCCCACAGTATCTCCCGGGGGACCCGGTCATACGCCTTCTCCAGATCCACAAAACACATGTAGACTGGATGGGCATATTCCCAGGCCCCCTCCAGGATCCTTGCAAGAGTAAAGAGCTGGTCGGTTGTTCCGCGACCAGGACGGAATCCGCATTCTTCCTCTTCAGTCTGAGGTTCGACTATCTGCCGAACCCTCCTTTCCAGTACCTTTGAGTAGACTCTCAGAACAATGATAGGCAATAGGCCTACCTGGTGTTATATCTTTTTCAAGTTTCAAGGTTTATTTGTCAAATGCACCGAACAACACAGCCAGGACGAGTTGCACTGAACAACTTTTACAGGAATTGTTTAATAGATTAGGCGACTATTTGTAAGATAGCTGTAACATGGTGCTGCCTTCAAGATAAAACATTATATGGAATTTACCACGACATTTGAGGAGAAAAGGTGTGTTGGGAAGCACTCTGCCAAAGGATGATTATTTGCATTTGATGCGGCCACATCAACTCTGTCCATACAGGTAGGCCATGTGATTCTGCTTGCTTTGCATCTCTGAAAATTGTGTTCATTGGTTATCATTGGCTGCTGACGTCATTTACTTTAAGCTAAGAGTGCAGGTTTATAATCACAGTTTATTTCTTTTATTTGCGTTTTGAAAATCCATCACTGGTGGCCATAATAATTGCAGGTTACGTTCGCGCAGGTAAATCTTCTCTATGCGGGTGTTCACGATTGCAAACGTGCATTCGCGTGCCGGGGGTTTCTGCAACATTTTGACAATGTTGGTTGTTGAGCAAATCATCAGACTACTGCAGATTTAGTTTATGTGCGAAAAGCTACGAATATCTTCATTTTTATATACAACAATACCCTTTTCGAGTAATTGCCATTTATTTTTCAACAATGTTTTGAAGCAATTAAAAACATGAATAAAACACAAATAACAGAACAGGCTTAAGCATCATTAGATTTTGGGTTATGTTCAGATAAAAAGTCAGATTCTGGAAGATCGTGGTTTTTTGGATTAATTGGAATGACTGAATATCTGACAGACCTTTAGCGTGTAATGTAGAGATGTAGCCCAATCATATTGAAGTAAAAAGCATTGGTTTAGAAACCCATTCCCAAAGGCACTGTAGCCTACACAACCCATAAGGTAAAATGCAAATTCCGTTTTTGGCCAGCTATTTAAACTCTAACATTGATTGATCCCGCAAAAGGTGTTCAGTTGGTTATATGCTATTCCTATTTGTTTTCCAATGCCTCTTAATACGAAAGTAATCACATTACTCAAACTCAGTAACGTAATCAAAAAGTTACGTTACTGATTACAAATGTGGACAGGTAACTTGTAACTGTAACGGATTACATTTAAAAAGTAATCTACCCAACCCTGCCCATACCTCCTGCCAGTTTCTGCAAGATACATTCTTCAAGCAGTGGTACAGGAAAAAGTCCTCAGCGTTCAAGAAGGCCATGTTCTTTATGCAGTACAATGCTACATCACATGCATCCAAGTACTCCACTGCTTGGCTAGCAAGCAAGGGCCTCAAAGATGCCCAAATAACGACCTGGCCCCCTTCCTTACCTGACTTAAATCCTATTGAGAACTAGTGGACCCTTCTCAAACGTGAGATTTACAGTCAGGGAAGACAATACACCTCTTTGAACAGCATTTGGGAGGCTGTAGTTGCTGCTTCAGTGAAAGTTGATCGTGAACAGATCAAGAAACTGACAGAGTGCATGGATGGAAGGCTCATGGCAGTTATTGAAAAGAAGGGTGGCTGTATCGGTCACTGAATATTTTGGAAAGGCCAGAAATGTTATTTAATTTTCATTTTCTGTTACTTATTTATTGCACTTACTCTAAAAATTGAGAATAAACAAGTGAGTTGGAGAAATTATTTTTGTAATTTAGTTAATAGTTCTGAACACTAATTGTTGCCTAATAATTGTGCACACTTATGTATTCCCCTGAGAAAGATTAAAACTCATTTTTCCTTTGTTAAACATTCAGGTTTGAGGTTCACTGATATTTTGGATTGACTGAGAGCATTGTGTTTGTTCAACAATAAAATAAATCTTGAGGAATACAATTTGCCATAATTCTGCACGCAGTGTATATATATGTAACTGATATACACTACCGTTCAAACGTTTCGGGTCACTTAGAAATATCCTTGTTTTTGGAAGAAAAGCATTGGTCTAAAATAACATCAAATTGATCAGAAATACAGTGTAGACGTCGTTAATATTGTAAACGATTTTTGTTGCTGGAAAAGACTGATTTTTTAATGGAATAGCTACATAGGCGTACAAAGTCTCATTATCAGCATCCATCATTACTGTTTTCCAATGGCATGTTGTGTTTGCTAATCCAAGTTTATCATTTGAAAAGGCTAATTAATCATTACAAACTTAAATTAAAGAAGTTATAATACTGGCTTTTTTAGACTACTTGAGTATCTGGAACATCAGTAATTGTGGGTTTGATTACAGGTTGAAAATGGCCAAAAACAAAGAACTTTCTTCTGAAACTCCTCAGTCTATTCTTGTTCTGAAAAATGAAGGCTATTCCATGCGAGAAATTGCCAAGAAACTGAAGATCTCATACAATGCTTTGTCCTACTCCCTTCACAGAACTGTGCAAACTGGCTCTAACCAGAATAGAAAGAGGAGTGGGAGGCCCTGGTGTACAACTGTGCAAGAGGACAAATACATTAGATTGTCTAGTTTGAGAAACAGACGCCTCAAAAGGTCCTCAACTGGCAGAAACACCAGTCTCAATGTCAACAGTAAAGAGGCGACTCTGGGATGCTGGCCTTCTAGGTAGAGTTGCAAAGAAAAAGCCATATCTCAGACTGGCCAATAAAAAGAAAAGATTAAGATGGGCAAAAGGACACAGACACTGGACAGAAGAAGATTAGATACAAGTGGAATGGGCAGACAAATCTAAGTTTCAGGTGTTTGGATCACAAAGATTAGTTAGACACAGCCCCATGAAAAGATGCTGGAGGAGTGCTTGTCGCCATCTGTCAAGCAGGGTGGAGGCAAGGTGATGTCCAGCGGGTGCTTTTGCGGTCGTAAAGTGGGAGATTTGTACAGAGTACAAGGGATCCTGAAAAGGGAAGGCTATCACTCCATTTTCCACTGCCATGCCATACCGTGTGGACAGCACTTGCCTGGTGCCAATTTCCTCTTATAACAAGACAACGACCCAATGCGTGGGTCCAAACTATGCAAGAACTAGTTAGGGCAGAACAGTCAACTGGTATTCTGTCTATAATGGAGTGGCCAGCACAGTCATTGGATCTCAACCCTAATGAGCTGTTCTGGGACCAGCTTGACCGTAGGGTATGTAAGAAGTGCCTATCAAGCCAATCCAACTTGTAGGAGGTGCTTCAGGAAGCATGGGGTGAAATCTCTTCAGATTACCTTAACAAATTGAAAAACTAGAATGCCAAAGGTCTGCAAGGCTGTATTGCTGCAAATGGAGGAATCTTTGGATTCCTCCATTTGTTGGAAGGACACAATATTTCAATGAAAAATCATTATTTCTAACTTGTCAATGACTATATTTTTCCTATAAATATTTTTCCTATAAATATTTTTCCTATATATATATATATATATATAGACATATACACATATATGTATATACACATATACACATTTACACATATACACATATATGTATATACACATATACACATATATGTATATACATACATACAGTTCCGGAAAAAATTAAAAGACCGCTGCACCTTTTTTTGTCGGACCGCGTAAGTGGAGCCGGCTAAGAAGAGCGAATGTCTCTTACTGAGTGAGTGACTGACTACCCCTTGTTAAATAGTGTAGTGATTAGAGAAGCGGACCTGCGAACTATAGGTCCCGAGTTCGTATCTGCTTGCAGACGAAGCGAAGTCTGCATTATGAATTATTCCGTATAGACGAAAACTTTGCTGGCTAAAACCTCCAGAGACTATATTATAGTAAGACTGAAATAAAACAGTTTACGGTTATAGTGCGACAGTTTCTGGTGGATTTTCGAAGTACACATCCGTGCATGTGTTTTGGGTCAGGATAGACAAACACATTTGCTGGCTACAAAATAGGCTACAGTAGTTATGTTACAGTGAGCCTTAACTAAAACTGTATATGGTTATATTGCGACTGTTTCTGGCATGGAAAAGTTCATCTTCAGTCTTGCTAGCAATTGCTCAGTTCTTATGATTAATCCTAAGAAGTCAGTAGATACCAGTAAGCCTATTACTGGCAATAAGCTGTTCAAACGGCCAGTGGCAAAAGTTAACAGTTCATAGACGCTATTTGTGGTGGAGGTAAACTTAATAAGAAACGTTAGTCAGTTTAACACAATGCTCAATAGTGTTTAGTGACTGGTGAAATATTTCCTTTTCAAAAAGTTGAAAAGGAAATATTTTATTTTTCCAGAGCCACACACACGCTTACTAGGTCAAAACAGACACTGTTGGGTCTTTAAAGGGACAATGATGTCACCATTTATATTTCTCCTCATTAACATAAATACACATGAACCTGACTGCACAAAGCATTAATGGAACAGTCATGTTATTATCAAAAGTAGTGCTTAAAGTACTGTTCCCACACCCACATAAAACTAAAGAGTGACAACTATGTTAAGAATATTAAACATGTTTACATAGCTGTGTAAAAAAAAGGGTGCACTTACAGAATGCCGAGCATAATACAAAATGCTTTTGTTTTTTTTTACCGTTTTGTTGTGTTACAATGTGTCTTTGAATTTACCCTTCAAATATTCTTTGACCTTTTTTCACAAAGCGATCAAACAGTGTCACTTAAGTGGATTTTTATGATGCACAAAAGTCTGATTAAGCTTAGAATGACCCCATGTTTGGAACAAAGCATCAGCCTAACTACAACACAAAAAATAACACCACAACAACTGTGGACTTAAAGCTTTGTTTCTGTGACTGCCTCTTTGCAGCTAGTCCTCGGTTTCTAACAAAGTTCCTAATATTTTGCACTGTTCTCTGTGCCAACAGTGGACCTTAGTTTTTGGTGGCCAGTTTTCCTTTAATTATGTGATCTCTGAAATGTCGCATTGCAGCAGAAACCTCAGACCACACTTTCTTTGGCAGTCTTCTGGACCCATGTTGTTGACCAGCATCTTTTTCTGGAAGATATGCAAAGTAAAATTACTACAGTACATTACATTAGATATCGAGGGAGAGAGACATTTTCCAAAAAGTATTGTTAAAATTGCCACTATTCATACAGGGAAATCGTGTAGTTGATTATGGTCACACCCAATAAAGCCTTTTGAATTTAAAGGAGCGAAAGACAGAGACGGAGAGAGAGAATGGAATAAAGTCAACTACAGTGCATTTGTGACACATTTAAAGTTGTTTTTTAATCCAAAACACTGGCTTTGGAATGGGAAAGCTGTTGCTTTGATAACTTTCAAGAATTGCGAAAATCTTTACTCATAGTATGAAACTGTGCATGTTATGTTGTGTGAAAACATAAAACTCCCAGATCTATAACTCATATCTGCATGAAGCAAGTGCCATACTTAAAAATTATGTACCCCCCATTTGGGAGTCAGATCACATCAACATCAGTTTTGATTGTCCAGCTGTGTAAAGGTGAGAAAGGAGTCAGGGTTTCAACTTCTCTCAGCTCTCCTTTTACTTTCTTGACATAACTATTTCCGTTACTTTTCATGTGAACAGACTGCAGCACTATGAATGTCTTCCAGGAGAGACTGTCTAAAAATACACGCCGTTATCCCCGTATTTAGGCAATATCTCATCTCCCCAGTCCCCCTCGTGACCAATCTACAAACACTTAATGTCCAACATGGTTGGATTAGTAGTCTTACAAACCAGTTCTGACTGACCATAAAAGGACCCTGAGACCGCACAACTTTGGTGAACTGGCAACCAGAAATGGACACAGATTTAATGTTACTGACAATTAGTCATTTTTCTTAAATCTTGTCTTTATACATTGCCTTTTATTGCTTTTACACCTTGCCTCAATGCCTTTGTGTTATCAAACTTACCTTCAGAGGGAGATGCAGTCTCATTTAATATGGATGATACTTCTGCTAAATACATAATTTGATTTGGTTTAGTAAATTTTTTTCAGTCAAAAATGCATTTTATTTACAGAAAAAACAACAATGAAGTGACGTAACCGACCAAAATCTTCAATGTCATGGACCTGCTCAGTCATGTTTGATGCGGCATCCACGACGTTGCTAGTTCCACCCTCTGACATTGTGACAGCTTTGCTATTGTCATCAGATTGGCTCCCACTATCATCGGCCTCATGATCACTCAACGGAATTTGATCTGGGAAATGGAACTGATAAAACACATGTATAGCTGGACATAAAAAAACACTGTCATGGACTTATATTTTTTGCCTAATATATGAGTATCATTTAAGGGACCAATTCTATGGCAAGTCAATATGCCTTATACGTGTTGTATAGAAAATAGAAAACACTCAAACTTTAATACAAACCTTCAATTTCAATCTCATCCAGTGATTTCCCCTGCATGGTGGAAAGAAGTCCTTTCTCCATTGATATCAGTAGCTTGGAAATCTTAGCCAGTTGTGTTGTGGGAACAGGTAATCGGTAGAAATCACGATGGACACGGATGTCATGACCAAGGAAATCTGCAACTTGATCAAGTTCGTTGTTTTTTAAATTAAGGACTTGCGAAAGAGTGGCCACATGTTTTATGAGTTGTGTCGATCTGAGGTGCTCAGGATGCTTTGCTCCACATTGGCTTGCATGAATATGCAAACAGTCCTATCCTCTGTACTGGCTCATTGATTTGGGTCTAGCAAACAGGAAGACATCTGTGGCATTGACATCACATTCTGTTCTTTTACTGACCAGTAGTGACAGAGCATCAACCATGCTTGGTGTAAGCAAGACAGCAACCTTTCTGCCCCGTTTCCCCATGATTTCGATTCGGTTGAAATAGTTGCAGAGCTTCTGTTCAGTCTTTGATAACCCCATGGCAACATCTTCATGGAGCTTAGTGTAGTCTCTTTCATGAAAACATTTGAGGCGCATTTTTGAAACCTCCCCAGCACGTTGGCGATTGAGCACAATGATTTGTGAAAGTGTAACTTTTGAAAGTTGACCATAGTTCTGAGTGGTGGCCTCCTTCTCCAGGCTGCAAAAGGCACTTTTAGCAGATTTCTCAAGGTACTGGTGAAGTATCTGTACATCTTCAGGGAAGGGTATTGTTGATGGCTTGTTGTACTTTGCGTCACTCAGCATGTTCAGGGCACTGTGAGACACCAACTCAGACCACTTGGATGTGTACAACTTCTTGAATATGTCAGTGGACTTCATCAGTTCTTCATCTGCAGCCATGAGGGCCCTACAATGAATGGTGTCACAGATTTTCCGGAGTGTATGTCCCAGTTTCAGAGCAAGACTTGGTGTTCGGTATGAGTGTTCGTCTTCATCAAATCCTGACACTTTCTTAACTGCTTGCACAACTCTTTGGAAATTGGCAGGTTTAACAGCCTCCTCCAGGTTATGTATGGAGAACTCCGTTCGTAGACATAACAACAAACGTCCCACTTCCCGGAGCTTCTGTCGCATGTATTCGTACTTTGTAGGGTCTTGTCCATGTTTGTTGTAGAGTGACTGGGCAAACCGAATAATAGAAAGATCATTTCTCACAGCTGAGGCAATCTCATCCAGTTTCATCACACTTAGGAGTTTCCACACTACACTTGAGATCTGCTGACAGAATGCAGACTCCACAGCTACAGCCAAACCCAATACTTTGGTTCTTCCAGGTTCTTTATCCACAACTTCATTTCCTGGTTTACAGGGGCATCTGCAGACATGTCTCCAAAGCTCCTTACGAATGTACATGCCTTGACAGTACATACAGTGAATAAACTTCCCTGCCAGTTTGTCAGGTGCACAGGTAAGGATCCAAGCGCGGATTGGGAAGGAGTGGGGAAGAGACAGGCAGGATGGACGGGGACGGAAGGTGAGCCGTCTCACGTACCGGCGGCGAAGGTACAGACGAGCAGCAGGCAGAGTAGTCGGGGACGGGCAGATGGTCGGTAAACGAGCAGGCGGCAGGAGTACAGTCAGGGAGCGGGCAGAGTAGTCGGGGACAGGCAAGAGATCAGAGTTCCGGCGGCGAACAGATGTACAGGCAGGACACAGGCAGAATAGTCGGGAACGGGCGATCGGTCGGAACACGGGAAGGCAGGACGAGAGTCTGGTAAGCGCCAGATGTGACATGTAAACATGAACCATTGATCTGATAAAAACCCATTGGCATTCTCTGATAAGCAGCTTTATGAAAGACAGATGCTCAATGGAGGCAATTACGCATCTTTGGTAACTTCTTGAGCCGTAAGTTGCCAGTGCAACACATCGAAGTCATTCGTTTACAGTTCCACAGACTGTATCCATAGCGGTGTGTTCTTTTGCTACAGGTAGCGAATGTATGCTGTGGGTATGCTGTTGCGCAATTCGCAAAGTTGGTCCTTTCTCTAACAGAGCTACTTGATTCATAAATTTGTTGCATTTCCAGGCCAGTTGCCCACGCAGCCTATTAAGGAAGGTGTACACAACTGTAATTATAGTCAGACCAGGTTATGCCTAAATGATGGGGTAATGATATTGAAAAGCCTTGTAACTTACACATTTCCACAGTCACCACTTTTTTGCCAGCTTTCCTTCCTGATTTTGGCAGCAGCAACTGTGTTGTCTTTAGTCTAGATTTTTATATTCTTCATATTTCTTATAAATGATAGTTTGCTCCTCGAGTGAAATATGCGGCACTGGTAGACTGATCCATGTTTCCGATTGGTCACATGGTGCAAACACCGCCCTTTTTATATGAACACGCTCATCACTAGATTGGGAAACCCTGTATTGACTTACTAATCTGATAACTGCCGTTGTGACACCGCTTGTGTGATTGAGATGGGTAGACTTGGTGAGGCCAGCTAACAAAAATAAATCCTGGGCATGTTGAACGTGTTTCATAATATAGACCTCTGGCCAGTGCCAATTAGGCAAAATGAAATATCTTTATGAAATCTGAATTATATGACATATGACACACTGCAATCGATCTCGCTCTGATAAAGTGAGATAGCTGTCTTCAATTTCATAATGACAATCAAACTGTGGAAAATAGTTGATAGAGTAGCCTATGCTGTGTACCAGGATAATTTTCCATAGGTGTTTATAGAGTGGGTATTCATACCACAGAACACAGCACATATATCCACCTACTGCCTAATTCACTTAATATCTCACCTCTGCATTTATAGCCAAGCCACTTGAAGGAGGATGCAGGTCCCATACACCGGAGGCACTTCTCCAAGGAGGACAATGTTGCGCACACCAGGCTATGTTTTTGACACTGTGGAATGATTTTTTATTACCAGATAGTATGAGCAGCAACATATTGTATATTTGTTTATATCTTAAAATGATAAAAAAAAGGCTTCCATCTAATGTCTACATGATTTTCAACGTACCTCAGCACTGTTGAAAACTGTATCCATTTCACTTAGCCACTGAGTATCAGTTCTGCAGTCCATCTACAAAAGAGTAGAAAAGAAAATGGCTTAAAAATGAACACAGGGGTCTTTCTGTAAATTAGTTCATTTACTAATGAACTAATAAAGTTCATTAGTAAAGGGAGAGGATAAAAGTGCAGAAATACCGCTTTATAAGTATAGAATCTTCCAAAACAATGTTCACTAATGAAGTAAGCATTTGATTTCTTCATTGTCATCCATTTCCAACCCACTTGCTGAGATGGTCACACTACTCAGCTGCAGTAGCTGGAAGCTTTTTTGTTGAGTGACTTTGTGCCTTCACAGTTTTCAGACTTGCTATGATTATTGTTAATAAGATGTGATCTTACATTGTATTACCAGTGACTGGGTCCTCATCCATCAGATCAAACTAAACAACTTACCATACACATCGGGACTAATACAGATCAAATGAAGGTTGTCCAGATACTTTTAAAAACAAGTCATACAAACAAGTCATGCAACCATCCACTCCAACTGAAGCCAGGACCCTATAAACTCCATGGACCAAACAAGTCATATGTCTGTCATACACTGCTTTACACACCCTAAGACTATATACTGATTTACACTCTGAAAATCATGTTACAAGAAAGCCCTTACATACCATTGTCCATGTAAATCATATCACACTCAGGCGACAAACACACACACAAATAGCACCAACGAAATACGATGGTCAATTTGACGTTTTGCCACAAGTAGTGTCATTAAGCAGGACATTGGACTTACCTGTCCATCCTTGTTGAGAGGACCAAGTACAGGACTTGTCTGATTCCGGTTGCTCGCAGCCGTCTGAGTCCGGTTGCTGTTAGTCGTCATCTGTAACAAATAAAGCACGGAGGGAAAATAAATAGACAGGTACTCGGAATGTCTCACTCAAGAGGATATTTGGGGTTTGAATGAAGGAAACCATCCTAATTTGGACAAAAAGCATGAGGAGAAAATTTTGCTTTGAACCTCACTAGAGCATTTTGTGAGAAATAGACAATTACTGCAAGACTTCAATTAAAATCTCTATTCTATCAAGATATACCTCTTCAAAATCTTCAACTGTGGATGGAGAACGTTTGGCCCCAGATTCTGTCAGAGGCATTTCCTCATCAGGGATCTGCAAAACAGAATGTAAAACGTTATTTATGCGGATGCCAACTATTTATAGGTAGCTTCACATCTTTATTATACATCATTAATCAACACATTTAACTTACCTTGTCAAAACCTGTGAGCAGACCAGTTGATGCTCCTTCAGACACCTTTTTTCCTGATGGAATTTTAGATATCTTTTGAGATTCCATAGAGGGTTGTAATGTGGATGGCCTATCACCATCTTGCTCTTCCAATGACTTTCCTGCAGCTTTCTAAAAATAGTTGAACAACAAACAGACCAATGATCTCAAGTAAAAAAAATCTAATCTAATCAGTATGTTTAAATCTTTTTTCACTATATCAAAACACAATATGAATGACTGTTTCAAACCAAAGCTAGATGGACAATATACAATGTGTGTGAAATTTTCTATAGTCAGCGCATTATGTTTATGAGAACAATCAAGTAAAGTTTTGACCACCTTGCATCTCCATGGCCAGTCTGAATCACCATAATTATAGGTGATCTCCTCTCCTTGACTTATGTCTTGTACTGCAAACAAACACAGATGGGGCCTCCCTTGCACAGTTAAGTACTTCATCTTGGCATTAGGGTTTATATGGTCATCATTTACAAGTCTTCCAAGTGACCGATCTTCTATTGTTGCATCAACACTAAAAAAACACAAGTAACAATTAATTGATTAATACTGATTTTGGTGCCTTGTATCAAAAATGTCTATGTTCAGCATACTAAAAGCAACATGTCAATTAATTCTGGTAAGACTAAGCATTAACATACTCACCACCACACTTTTCCATTAAAATGGAACTCAAACATGAACACCTTGAGGCGGTCGTGATAAGTTCTCTGTCTCCTCTCACATTCTTCCCTGCTTATTAGATGACCTCTGTATTCCTAAAGAAAGTCTCCTCTTTGAAACGGAGCAGAGGCAAAGATGCCACGACCTAGTTCATACACAAATAACAAATGAGACGTGTGACGTGAAAATTGTGACATATTTAAAGTAACAATCAGAGGATTCAACTTACCTTTGAAGGGATTGATATATCTGATGTCAAGTCCCACTTTGTCCCTCTCAGTAGAAACATACAATTTAGCATCTTCCTTTGGATTAACTCGTCGTCTTCTTTGCATTTTTTACTGTCAAAAGGCTGAAATACCAAAGATGCCATGCTCATCACTGTATCATTCATATTTCATTTAACAATACTAAACAAATTAATGTTTCATCATCAAAATTGATATTAATTTAATCCATTTGATTCCTTGCTCTCCGTTTCACCATCCTCAGTCTCTGCAGTTCCTCTTTATCGCTCTCTCCTTTTACTTTACTCTAGTTCAAAAAAGTTAATGTTTTTACAAATTGAAATCATGGCATTAGAACCAGGGATTGATAGCCTGGTCATCATCTAACTAAATAAAATGTTTTACGATTGACATTAACAATGAACGCCGCTAAGAAATAACATTCATCAACATTAAACACTGCAGCAGATACCAGGTGGTTGAGTTTCCTCGCATATTTAGTTAATTGGTCCTTTCATTGCGACTGGTTTCAGTGAATACTGTTGAAGTACCGACCTAAAGTACTTCCCCGGGTTGGTTAATGAGAAGAGATTAAGAGGAGACAAAATCGCAGTGCCGGCAATTCTCTTTATTCCCCCATACAGATATATCTGGAGGCAGTGTGGCACTCAGTCCAACAGAGTCTGACACAATCACAGCACACACAGTTCTTATAGCCTAAGCCCCCTACCCTAGATTTTCCCGTTTTTCTGCTTTTCTGGGTAAAGGAG
>JACXGI010019019.1:0-12557 GCA_016801175.1 Esox masquinongy
GTGGGCAAATATTGCCACGTCAAGATGTGCCATGCTAATAGACTCCTACCCAAAAAGACTGAGTGCTGTAATAAAATCAAAAGGTGCTTCAACAAAGTATTAGTTTAAGGGTGTGCACACTTGTGCAACCAGGTTATTGTGAGTTTTTTATTTTTTATTTTTCCCCCTCAAAGATTTCAGTTTGTTTTTCAATTGAATTGTTCACATTATAGGCCACATTAAAGGTGGAAAAAGTTCTAACATGATTTATCTTTGTCTCATTCTTTTACATCACAAGAACCTGGCATTTTAACAGGGGTGTGTAGACTTTTTATATCCACTGTACCTCCTCTGACAAGGACCCAAGATGAGGCAGGTGTGTAGGGGCAGGGCTGGTCCTGTTCATTTTGCATGGAATAACATTTGTTTAGACAGAGAAAGATGTTTGAATCAATCTCCAGCTCACTTTAATTTATTGGTCTCAATGTCCAACTGGTGTAAATAATCTAAACAGACTGTATGTCACTTCCTCAGTCACAGATGAAACAAGTGGCCTACAAACACATCCGGCTTTGAAGGAGGGTCAAAGATAAACCCTGTCGCAAACACAAACACACATAAACCACACAAAGACACTGGCAGGCACACACAGCAAACATGTTTGCTAGGGTATGTGCTTTTCTCTCAGTGTTTTCTCTAAAGCACTAGCACATTTTTGCAAAGTTGTACCACAAAATAATCTATGGTAGTGTAAAAACACTCTTAAGTACTAGATCTTCAATGCCTTCTGTGAATGTTACTGTGAGTGAGAGATCAGATTGGCCAGATAGAAGTGTGCGTGTGTGTGTGTGTGTCTGTTTTGCTGTTGTGTTAACTGCACAAATTGAAATGTCTACTACTAAAATATTAAATTATGGATTTAATTTGTTACAGGCTGTCCTGTAATGTGTTTAGATGTTTGTGAGTTTTGTAATCGTTTTGTACAGTATACTTGCTAAGCCATCAACAGAACAGATGTTACTCTGTTGACCCCTACCCTTCATGTGGGTTAGTTTCTCTGCCAATCTGTGTGTGGTTGTGAGTGTTTTTGTTTGTGCCAGGGTTTATCTTTGACCCACACTCAAAGCCGTATGTGTCTGTAGGCCACCTGCTTTATCTATCTAACTGGTACCATAATCAAAATAAACTGGATGGCCAGAATAGACCAGTAAATAAAAGTGATCTGGAGATTGATTTAAACTTCAATTTCTGTTTAAACAAATGTTATTCCAAACAATAGGAATGCTATGAAATGTTCAGAACAACAGACCAGTACAATTTCTGCTGTTGTTTCATTAATTACATGTTTTGATGATTTTCATTGTGCAACCTGGGAGGTGACTGGCATTGTTTTTTTTCTGTTCCTTTTATGTTTTCACATCAGGAACCCGAATTCCAGGAAGCTTCATCTGACAGGTCGGAATATTTGGAGGACAAGATGTTATCAGGTACTGAACTCAAACTTCCTTTTCTTTTTTCCTTTCATCATCATGTCTCTTCTCCTGCTCTCTGGTTCCTCCTATCCTCCTCAGTCCTGGACATATATTCGGGAGGAAAACCCCTGGCACGTACTGTGATCTCATAATGGAAAAATTACTTGAAATGTGTGTGTGGAGCGATGGGCCAGTGGAAAATATAGGCATAAATCATTCCCTCAAAACAAATCTTTTTCCCTCTATGTATTAAACCACACAGTTAAAACAAAGTTCTTTGAAACACCAAAACGAAAGGCAACTTTTCTACCACTAATTAAAAGGAGACAAAAACCTTTATTTTACTTTGAGTACTGTAACACGTCATTACCCAGAGACATTCTAAAATATTACATGGTGTTGTAATACCACTTAATCAATTGTTTTACAACACCATGCCAGGGACTATTGGAACAGGCTGAAAACAGATTTCTTATAATTCCAGAAATACCACATCATGGCACAAAGAGCAGCTTCATCCAAACATTGAAGTATACTCAAGCATGCATATAACATTGTGTAAAAACTCTAAAACGTTTTTATATGATTGTTTTTCTTCTCTGTGATGCCTTTTACATACACTAAAACCATGAAAGGAGTTTACACAACATTCTTTACAATATAAACATCCAGATTGAAGAACACCCTCTAAATACCAGATCTCAGCTTAGGTGTACTGCTTTTCTTGGTGTCATAACAAAATCATGCGGTTTTGAGTCTTTGTATTTGTAACGTGCACAACAGTCTGGCTTTGGTTTTAAAAGTTCAACACATTCCAGTTTTAGTGCATTTATTAATGTAAATCTGAGCCGTGAAGTTGTTGATAATTTTTCCTGTCAATGTCAAAATGGAGAAAAAAATACTACAGATGCAATGTCCATTTCCCTTCATGTCAAGCTTTAGTCTAACTGGAGTCACTGTACACTGTCACTGGATGTCTCTGTCTGGCTCTGCTTCATAATGATTGTGTGTGTGTGTGTTTGTGTGTGTGTGTGTGTGTGTGTGTGTGTGTGTGTGTGTGTGTGGGTGTGTGTGTGCGTGTGTGTGTGAGAGAGAGAGAGAAAGAGAGAGAGATCCGAAGTCCCCACAAAGACTGTAATACCTGACAAATCTGTCCTCACAAGTTAATTTTGGGCAGTTATCTCTGCTAGACAAAATGTGATTTCAGGCTTAGGGGTTGGAATCAGGATTATATTTAGAGCAACACTTACCCTACAAGGTCCAGAGCCTGCTGGTTTTCTGTTCTACCTCATCGTTTATTGGACCCACCCTGGTGTCCCAGGTCCAAACAAGTCCCTGATTAGGTTGCAGTGAAAAAATAGAGTGGAAAGGGCTTTGAGGTCCCCTGGGTTTAGACATTAATGGTTGGGTTAGGTTCAGTTTAGATATACAGGTTTTGTTTTTGAGGTATGTATTTCTTTGTTCCCACAAGAATAGAAAAATAAATATGTGTGTGCGTTTGAGTACGGTACTTTGCCAGGATGTCTAAGGGAGGCGCACTACTGACGGTTACCTAGGAGATGGGTCTTGAGGCAATATCTGGGTGGGGCCTATGGGAAGCTGATCATTGAGTGTGTTTGTGTGTGTGTGCGCGCGCGCGTGCACGTGTGTGTGTGTGTGTGTGTGTGCCAGCGGTACCCAGGGGACAGAGAGGTAATGAAGCCTGGGCATGACTGGGCTGTGGCTGTCCCAGCTGTTCTTTGTTCTCTATTTCTGATGACGTCACCATGCCCTGATTAGCAATCCAAAGGGAGGTACATTGATTGGCATATGTCAAAAAGAGGCTGTTTGCGTGCGTGTGCGTGCATGCATGTGTGTATGGCATTGCTGCCTAAAGTGTTTTTTTAGCAATAACAGGAGATCAGCAGGTCAGACTGCCAGTATTAACATAAAGATGTTTAACATTTCTGTATGTCACACACACAAAGATGTTCAAAGACGGAGCATCTGTTAGCATATAATAAATCCAGCATGAAGAGTCCATCCCTGTCATAGGGTGTGTTGGTTATTTGACCCGTCTATCTCAGAGGTCGTGAGTTCATGTAAGACACAATGGGCTTTCTTTATTTCCTGAAGTTACTAGAACAGTGTGTTCCCCATTTGCTAATGACAGCGTTTTGAAAGGGACCTTGACATACATAAATATACACACAGACATCCATTCCCACACTGACCTTGTTTCCCTGTGTCTTTTCCTGTGGTCATGGTGTACGTATGTGAAGGGAATGCTGCTCCGTGAACTCCTTCCTGTGTTGGAAATCCTGCTTATTCAGCTTATTTACACACACACACACACACACACACACACACACACTCACACAGACACAGAACTACAGATGAGTATATAAATCACTATTGTTCTTTATCTCCTATGGGTTTCAACTGTTCTCCTTTCACATTTTACTACCATCAGGACAGTTCACTGTGTCCATGTACGTAAGTCTGTGTTATTCTGCTGCTTCCTACTGTGTGGCTAACACTCGTATTTACCCCTATATTAGTAAAATATTAATCAAAATTATTAAAGGTTAAATAAATTCAAGTTTATTCAGTATATGCATTACAATAATTAAATTACTTTGTGTTTTCTAGGAGTATCAGCTAACGTTAATGTTTCTTCCTCAAAACACAGGAAGGACAGCGCTTAACGCAGGGGTTCCCAAACTTTTTTGGCCGACGACCCCATTTCGATATCTTGAAATTCTCACGACCATATGAAGAAAAATTATATAATCATTATTTTTTTTGATTTGAGGCTATAAGAGTCAATTGTAAAACATTCTCCCCCGACCCCATTTTCTTATCAGGTGAACCCATGTGGGGTCGCGACCCCTAGTTTGGGAACCTCTGGCTTAACATAAACAATGTGTTTCTTCCTCAAAACAAGGAAGGACAGCGCTTAATATAAACAGTGTGTTTCTTCCTCAAAATACAGGAAGAACAGATCTTAACCTGTTACTGCAGTGGGGACTATTCAGAAATGCTCAGTGGTAAATAATCACTAGTGATTTAAAAAAATGCAGTCAACATGTACAGTAGTGAAAACATGGAGCAGGTAACTGTGTAGTATAACTATGTTACATCAATCTTCCCACAGATTACATAGACCAACACAATTTTTTTTAAATCAAGCACTGAAACATTTATGTGAGGACAGCAGCTAGGTGTGACCTGTTCAATGACAAAATGGCAGCCAGTAAAGCACAAACAACCAATAATTAATATATGCTTATACAGTGGATATAAAAAGTCTACACACCCCTGTTAAAATGCCAGGTTCTTGTGATGTAAAAGAATGAGACAAAGATAAATCATGTCAGAACTTTTTCCACTTTTAATGTGACCTATAATGTGAACAATTCAATTGAAAAATAAACTGAAATCTTCGAGGGGGAAAAATGAGAAATTAAAACCTTACAATAACCTGGTTGCATAAGTGTGCACACCCTCTTATAACTGGGGATGTGGCTGTGTTCAGAATTAAGCAATCACATTCAAACTCATGTTAAATAGAAGTCATTACACACCTGCCATCATTTAAAGTGACTCTGATTAATCACGAATAAAGTTCAGCTGTTCTAGTAGGATTTTCCTGACATTTTCTTAGTTGCATCTCAGAGCAAAAGCCATGGTCTGCAGAGAGCTTCCAAAGCATCAGAGGGATCTCATTGTTGAAAGATATCAGTCAGGAGAAGGGTACAAAAGAATTTAAAAAGCATTAGATATACCATGGAACACAGTGAAGACAGTCATCATCAAGTGGAGAAAACATGGCACAACAGAGACATTACCAAGAACTGGATGTCTCTCAAAAATGATGAAAAGATGAGAAGAAAACTGGTCAGGGAGGCTTCCAAGAGGCCTACAGCAACATTAAAGTAACTGCAGGAATTTCTGGCAAGTACTGGCTGTGTGCTACATGTGACAGCAATCTCCTGTATTCTTCATATGAGTGGGCTATGGGGTAGGGTGGCAAGACGGAAGCCTTTTCTTACAAAGAAAAACATCCAAGCCCGGCTGAAGTTTGCAAAAACAAACATCAAGTCCCCAAAAAGCACGTGGGAAAATGTATTATGGTCTGATGAAACCAAGGTTGAACTTTTTGGCCATAATTCCAAAAGGTATGTTTGGCGCAAAAACAACACTGTACATCACCCAAAGAACAGCATACCCACAGTGAAGCATGGTGGTGGCAGCATCATGCTTTGGGGCTGTTTTTCTTCAGCTGGAACCGGGGCCTTAGTCAGGGTGGAGGGAATTATGAACAGTTCCAAATACCAGGTCATTTTGGCACAAAACCTTCAGGCGTTCGTTAGAAAGCTGAAAATGAAGAGGAAGTTCACCTTTCAGCACGACAACGACCCAAAGCACACATCCAAATCCACAAAAGCATGGCTTCACCAGAAGAAGATTAACGTTTTGGAATGGCCCAGCCAGAGCCCAGACCTGAATCGAATTGAACATCTGTGGGGTGATCTGAAGAGGGCTGTGCACAGGAGATGTCCTCGCAATCTGACAGATTTGGAGCGCTTTTGCAAAGAAGAGTGTGCAAATATTGCCACGTCAAGATGTGCCATGTTAATAGACTCCTACCCAAAAAGACTGAGTGCTGTAATAAAATCAAAAGGTGCTTCAACAAAGTATTAGTTTAAGGGTGTGCACACTTATGCAACCAGGTTATTGTGAGTTTTTATTTTTTATTTTTCCCCCTCAAAGATTTCAGTTTGTTTTTCAATTGAATTGTTCACGCTATAGGTCACATTAAGGGTGGAAAACATTCTGAAATGATTTATCTTTGTCTCATTCTTTTACATCACAAGAACCTGGCATTTTAACAGGGGTGTGTAGACTTTTTATATCCACTGTATATTTTCCCTTGTCACTGATTCTTTAAATAATTCTAAAAGAATACAGCACACAGTACATATTTATTAATATAACATTGGTTTCTTTGTGTCTAATGTATATTCAGAATTTCCAAACTTTTATTTCCTTTTTGTGACAGTAAGTATTGATTTACTTTATCCTCAGTAACAATATTTTAGTGTCTAAGCTGGACTGTGTGAGGTACAGTGGTTTTGAAATACAGTGACACAGAGAGATGACTTTGTTCATTAGAATGCATGGGCAGCCATTAAGCTAAGTGGACGGGCTATTGATGGTGTGGCTCTAAGTCTCTCTCTCTATTTCTCTCTCAATCTGTGTGTCTGTGTCACTACCAGTGACTGCAGCCCGTGGCAGCCTGCAAATGTTTGTGTGAGCGTGTGCGAGCGTGTGCGAGCGTGTGCGAGCACGTGTGAGCATGTGGGAGTGTGTATGAGTGTGCACTCTGATGCGGACTTGTGGCATGAGTCATCCAATGGTGATTGAATTAGCTGAAGTCCGAGACGCAAGGCACAGTCTGAGGGAGAGGAGTGTAGCAGAGAGAAGGACAGAGAGGGCAAGGTATAGAACTCTGAACAGAGCTGATAAACTACATGAATGGAAAGGCAACATGCATGGAAACACACATACTCAGACCGACTAACACAGACATGTGTTGTTGTAATTCCCTGTATGTCGAGGAGGATATGTCAGGACTAGAGCAGGAGGAGACACCGGAGAGGAAAAGCTGTGGAAAGAATGTTTGGACACAGAGGAAGGATTTCTGGATGGAAATAACTGAAATAGACATAGAAAAGCTAGTTTGAGAGGAGTTAGAAAGACAAAAAAAAGAAAGAGGGAGGGAGGAGAAGTTGTGGTGAAGCTTTTCTATCGTATAGAACATTATGGTATTATACAAATGGTCAAAAGCAAAGCTCAGGGTTCTTGAGCCTTAGTCAGATACAAAGCATAATGTCCATGTAACAGGCCTCCAATCACAACTAGGTCACACATAATGACTCTGTTTGTGTGCCCTGCATGTACCATTATTTACTGTCTATGTATAAACATCAACTGCAATACACACACAGTTGTATGGAACACTACAGCAGAAAGGGACTGTCAGAAAATGGTTTCCCATAAATGATGAGTCATTATGTTAAGCTACTGTGTTCAGCTCTGACCATTTAGGCTGCCTCAGTTTCCTGAGAAACTTTCTCATGGAAAATTCATGAGAGCGTATTATTTTAACATACATCACTGTTTCCCAAAAAGTTGCGTAAAATACAAATAAAAACAGAATGCAATGAGGTGCAATGATGATTTGTCCCTATATTTAATTTAAAATAGTACAAAGACAACATATCAAATGTTGAAACTGAGAAATTGTGTTGTTTTTTGAAAAAATACATGCCCATTTTTAATTTCATGCCAATAACACGTTTTAAAAAACCTGGGACGTTTTAAAAAAAATTTTGCCACTGTGTTGCATGACTTCCTCTTTCAACAATACTCTGTAAGCGTTTGGGAACTGAGGAGACAAGTTGCTGTGGTTTTGAAAGGGAAATGTTTTCCCATTCTTCCTTGATATAGGATTTTAGCTGCTCAACAGTTCGGGGTCTCTTATGTCATATTTTTCATTTCATAATGAAATACCATCACGGATGCTGGCTTTTGAACTGTGTGCAGATAAGAAGCTGGATGATCCCTCTCCTCTTTAGTCAGGAAGATGCAGCGTCCATGATTCCCAAAAATAATTTCACATTTTGATTCATCAGACCACAGGACAGTTTTGCACTTTGCCTCAGTCCATCTTAAATGAGCTCGGGCCCAGAGAATGCAGAGGTTCTGGATCTTGTTTATATATGGTTTCATCTTTGCATGGTAGAGTTTTAACTTGCAGTTGTGGATGTAGCGACGTACTGTGTTCACAGACAAGGGTTTTCAGAAGTGTTCCTGAGCCCATGCAGTGATGTCCACTACAGAATTGTGTCTGTTTTTAATGCAGTGCTGCCTGAGGGTCCGAAGATCACAGCCATTCAATGTTGGTTTTCGGCCTTGTCCCTTGTGTAGAGAGATTTCTCCAAATTCTCTGAATCTTTTAATGATATCATATACCGTAGATGATGAGATCACCAAACTCTTTGCAATTTTTTATTCTAAAATTATTGCACTATTTGCCTGCACAGCCTTTCACAGATTGGTGAACCCCTTCCTATCTCTGGAATGCTCTTTTAATACCCAATCATGCTACTGACCAGTTGCCAATTGACCTACTTAGTTGTGAGATGTCCCACAACGTTTTGTTTTTAGCACTACAAAACTTTCTAGTCTTTTGTTGCCCCTGTCCCAGCATTTTTTAAATGTGTTGCTAGCGTCAAATTCAAAGTGGACATATATTTTTCAAGAAACAATAACATTTCTCAGTTTCAACATTTGATATGTTGTCTTTGTACTATTTTCTATTGAATACAGGGTTTAAATGATTTGCACATAATTGCATTCTGTTTTACTTGACATTTTACATAGTGTCCCAACTTCTTTGGAAATGGGGTTGAAACATGAATGTGTAGAAGACATAATGTAATGTTTCTTCATTACAATTACTGAATCTCTCACTTCTGCACCGCTGGCAAGTACACATTTCCCCATTAGTCTCCAGGGGTTGTTAACAAAGCATATGACCAATAACGCTGATTTGATTTGAAAGGTGGTATTTGAAATGTGATATTTGAAATGTAGTATTTGAAAGGTGGTATGCAAACTGTCATGTTTCCATTATGGTCTTGACAAATCAGATGAACAGTTCTAGAATTAGAGTAGAGACAGTCACTCTCAGTCAGGAAGACAACCCTGTTACCATGGTTCAAGATAACTGACAATTCCTGTTTAAAGAGAAGGCCCCTGGGAACCAGAGGAGCAACGGCTAGAGCTGAAATCACACACACACGCACGCACGCACACACACACGCACTCACAGACACACACACCCGCACTCACACGCACTCACAGACACAAACACACACGCACTCACAGACACACACACGGACACACACACACACACTTACAGTCATGAACACTACACGCACACATAGTCTAGCTAGTTTTTGGGACAGACTCATGTGATAACACAAAAGCTGCTGTATCTGCCCTATGAGATAGTCAGGGCCCACAAACACACAACAGAAATCCAGCCAGCCAGGCAACAGCAGAGTATTAATGCAAGGGATATCTGAACATGGTTTACTGCCAGCAGGTTCATACAGTATAATACAGACTTACAATACTGTACACTCAAAGGAAACACTTAGAAAGGGTTAGTTAAGGACATGACAATGGAGGCTAAACCGATAGATGTACGAGAAAGATGCATTTGGAGTTGATTAATATCCCTTCCATATTCTCCTTAATAATAAATGGGCAATTTTATATGGCCTCTTTTATACAGAGGAATGTTCACACCATTCTTTTGGCATGCACATTTTATATAACCATTGCTATAGACTGGAATTTTCAGAGGTGGGAGAAAACATTTTTAGTTAGAGACACACACAGACCGTCATAGGTCCCCCTTCCCATAGTGAAAAAGCACCATGGTATTATGGTCTGACTTGACTTAATGAATTACTCTTCGAGTAATGTTTAGTCCTTTGCTCTCCCTGCCAACACAAACAAAATCAGGACCCCTGAGCTCTATCCCTGTGGCTGACCATGTGGCCATTGGATATCTCCAGTAAAACTAGTGGTTTCAAACAGCAGCTTTAACTGGAGGAGGTCTGTAAGCAGACATAGTGCTGGATGATATGTAAGATTAGGCCTGCTCCAGCACTACGCCCAGTCTGCTCAGTAGTAGGACACAATACAAACGTGTTCAGATATTAGTAGTTGTTATATTCAGATGAACAAATGTAATATACTTAGTGCAGGTTGATAAAAGATTAATGGATTTAAAAAATGGCTGAAATAGCTGATGCTCCCTTTCTTTTTGTGTGGTCCTCTCAGTATAGTCTGTTGCGCGCGCCGCCCCTAGCCACAGCCCTTCGCTCCTCTGCCACGCCCCGCCCCGCACATGAAGGGTCTCGCCCGTCAAGAGCCTGAGTGAGGGAGGAGCATGACATCACATTGTCCCGCCCATTCAGCATTAATTTATATTTTCTATGGGTCCCGTGTGTGTATGTGTGTTCAGTAGAACAGTTTCCAAGAAGAAAAGCAGAACCGCAGATAAACCTAAACGGAAAAGTGATCTGGAAACGCACTAATGCGGCTGAAAACCACTTTGTCCTTTTAATTATTAAAGTAGCCCAGTTGGAGAAGTAGCGTCGGGATCGAGTTTAGGTATGTGCGAGTGTTTTCGTTTTGTCTGTCTGTTCTGAGCGCACACACAAAGCAGGCTTTGGCAACAGCCTATCGAACCGGCCGCGTGTTGTCCCCGATTTATCTATCTAGTTTTGCTTATTTCTCTTGAAACAAAGCCGCGCTGATAAGGAGTGTTCGTCTTGCAGTTATAGAAACGGAGAGATTGCGAAACAGAAACTCGCCCTCTAAAAGCGCATGTTTCGCTTACCAACGGGACGGTGAATAAAGAAACATTAGAGATTCAGAATCTGACCGTTGTTTCGCCCATCTGTCTGTGGAATCTGAGTTAATGTTAATGGCATATTGAAATCTTATGAAGCAATGTGTGTGTGTTTTCTCTACTTTTTTTTGAAGTCATAGACAGGACTATAGTTTTTCTGATGTGGGATAACTGCAGCTTTGCCTTTTGTTAATTTGGATATGGATAGCTGAAATCTGAGTAATCAACTGGGGTTGTGTCTCAGTCCTTGTGTGACAAAACTGGCCTTGATGGACCACTCAGCTCTGCTGACTGCAGCACATGGTCCTAGTCATGCTGACACTGGCCTGTCATTGGCAACCAGACTGAGCCCCATGACCCACTGTGTGTTTCTGCATGTCGAAATCCCTTCCACAGTTAACTTTTAATGTTGTGGAGGACAAAATCGACTTTTTTGTGTGGTTCAACCCATGGTCAGGTGTGTTGTGAAGCCAATAACCATTAGGTTGAGCTCTGTTTAGGGCGGTGGTACTCCAAAAGCAGTGTGACACTCGCAACACAAGTATTTTTGTCTCTATAGTCAGTAGTTGAATAATAACTTGTAAGGATCTTTCAATGGTCCTTCCCACGGCTGCATTAGTCAAACTATAACCAGGCTCAGATTCGACATTTATCAGACCAGGGCCCTTCCAACGTTCTGGGCATTGCATGTGCATGCAAACTCTCAAAATTAAACATTACACAGCATTGTAATGTTTTCCTTTATTCATTTAGAGATGACCATTTTATGTTATAGATTTTACTGTCTAATAAAGACATTCAAAATATTTCATAACACATTTGCTCTTTTGAAAAGTTTTTTTTAAAGGTCATTAGAAGGCGTGTGACCTTTTATGGCAAAAACTCTTTCCCCAAATTGTATACAAGACCAGACATGTTTATTTTTCTATTGTATATATGTACCTTTACCCGTTGAATGCAGACTTGCATACAGTGCTTTCAGAAAGTATTCAGACCTCTTCACTTTCTCTACCTTTCTTTCCGTTATAGACATAATTTATATAGTTGATGAAATATTTTTTGCCATCAATCTACACACAATACCCCATAACAACAAAAAACATTTTTTTTTATAAATTTGTGCCAATTTATTCCAATTGAAAAGCTAAAATATCTCATTTACCTAAGTATTTAGACCCTTTGAAATGACATTCCATAAAGGATCATCCTTCGTCTCTAGAATTTGTTTGGTATCCATCTGTGGCAAACGTAATTGATTGGACATGATTTAGATAGACACATACTAAAAAAAAAAAATGCTGAAACATTGAAAGTTCCCAGGAGCACAATGGGACCATCGCTGTGAAATGGAAGAGGTTTGGAAGCACCAAGACTCCTAGAGCCGTCCGTTGAGCCAAGCTAAGTAACTGAGCAAGAAGACCTTTGGCCGGGGTGGTGAACAAGAAGCCAGTGGCCATTCTAACAGTTTCTCAACAGACCATGTCTGCAGCACTCCACCAGTCAGGCCTTTATGGTAGAGTGGCTAGACGGAAGCCCCTCCCGAGTAACAGGCAGATGACATGTTTGCTGAAGGACTCTGAGATCATGAGGTAAACGATTCTCTAGTGTGATTAGACCAAAATGGAACT